>JAQFVV010001256.1:0-88229 GCA_028023455.1 Epiperipatus broadwayi
GCGGATGTAATATATTACAAATTGTGAGTGTTAATGTTGAGCGACTATATACGAAAAGATATATATGTAAATAGTCATTCGAACCCTGTTACAAAGAGTGTGAATGATAGGTGGGTATGCTTATATAAATATATTTGTATATGTGAGTATAAAATGTGTGTATGTATTAACGGTGATGGTTACAAGCAATTATATACGGAGCTGTATAAGTTGTAATTGATTATTCGTATATATTTTATCCGTTAAATTTTTTCTTTAAGTCTGGTTTTAATAATATTGTCGGTAACACATGTTTTCTTTTGCTAATTAATCTTTTGAACATATGAAGATAGAAATAGAAATAAATCAGTTGCTGTAGGCGGTTTAGTAATAACTGGCGTCAAGAGGTCCGAAAACAGGTCAGGTGGGTATTTTTGGAAAACAATAGAAGAATGGGATAGTGGCATAGTGATATTGGAAGAAAATTTTACAAAGTTAAAGAGTGAAAACAAAAGAACTTTTTTGTGGGCTCGAAAGGATATAGAAAAAAAAGAGAAAAGGAACGCGGCTTGGACTACAGAGTGTGTGGACGTATAAATTTTCTTAAGAAGTTTATTAATATTTCTCACCCAAAATGTCGGGGTAATTCAATAGCGCTAGTTTCGTTAACCGATCCAGTGGACAGTTGTCGTGGAACCCATCTGAAGTGGACCTACGAACTTTGCTATACAAAAGAGTTCTTGTTCATCAAGTGTAATGGCGACGAAAGATCTATGAAATGGGACCCTTTCATAAAGTGAGTGAATCATCTACTCCACCTCCAGAATAAGCTATTCGATATACCATATTGGAAATACTTGCCATCCGTTATATCAACCAGACCAGTATTCGTGGAGAATTATAAATGCGGACTTGTCTTTGACCGTGTGAACGGTCGACAGTACTTAAGGTAATTGACATTTACACTAAATATATGTTCAATGAATGCGTCTTGGTAGAGAAACTAGTGTTACCTCAATATTAATTGCTATAATAAATATCTTTTAAATTAAATAAAATAACTTTAAATAAACAGCTCTGATGTATAATTGCACAATTTTGATGCATATATGAATTATATATGTGTGTATCAGGGTAAATGGGCTGTGCGCTTGAATATTGATATATTTATATGCGTGGATAAATGAGATTTTATTGGTATTAAGTATGGTAATAAATTGAGTAAATTGTATGATAACATTTGGGTTGGGTTATTAGATTTATAATGGATAAATTATCGGACAGAATAGACAGACACATAAGACTTAGTTGGGTAGTGTTTAGCTTTGTTCTCTAGTTAGACTATAGTCCCCAAACCCTGAGATTGAGCTGGTACGGATGTGCTACCATAAATAGAGGTATATATATATATATACCCGAACCCTTATTTACGTTTTCGATGAGATAATTCTTATCCATGTGTAAGATTGGCGCGTGAGATGGAATCAGACCATGCTCACAAATATCCTCACTCGAAGCTACGGGTAGAAACGTACAATGGTGATATAAAATAACGGGTAATACTATAATATATAAAGCATAACTGGTAGCCAAGACTGATATTTTAAATAATTTCATTTGAGAAAATATTTAAAATGTATATATTTTAAAAAAGAGTAAAACAAGTAAATAATTTTGCTTCGATTAAAAATTTAAAAATAAAGAATTTATTGACCATCCTACTTTTTTTTAAAAAAATAAATCGAAAAAACAAATCTTTTTAGAGTAACCTGTCAAAACAAACAAAAAAAAAAACCTTTATCAACTATCAAAAAATTGATAGTACTTTTTTAAAAGAAAAAAGTAAACTGTAATAAGCAAAGAGAAAAACTTACTATTAAAATAATGAATGGATATTATACTTTCAATATTAAATTAACTATAAAAATTATAATATTATTATTGTGACAAATTAAAATATGATATATATGCCAGTATGTATATACATTTCTATGCTCATAAATATATATGTTAAATCAATAATTATATATTATAAAAATTAATTTTATTATTTTGACAAATTCAAATAGGTTAATAAATTATTATACCACAAGTCTATAAAAAAGTAGTGAAAAAGTATTACTCTGTCGAGTTCCTAATTGGTGAATATTTGAGTGTTTTTACATCCTTGTTTTACCATTTAGTTAAGAATAATTAGACACCCATTCACTAGCCAATATTTGATTATGGACCAGCTATCTAAATATAAATTCTAAGCCTTATTAAAATATCTAAGAAATTTTCAAGTTTTATCTGGCTAATTAATAATAATAAAAGTACTTAGACATTATATTGTTACAGAAGTAGTTAGAAATATCCATGAAGTTTAAATTATAGCAGGACTAACATGTAAAAAGAAAATTATGTAGAAATGTGCTTTATTTAGTGCAGTAGTAGAATAGCAAGCTGTAGATTCAAGTTCCATGGAACATTGCTCAACTTTATCACTTCTGGTGCCCAAATTTAATGTGAATTTCCAAATAATAAAACATTCAATTATATATTTTATAAAAATGATTTTAGAACTCAAAGTCTATGAATTGTGGTCCACATCTCTCACTTCCAGCACTATTTTAATAGCAGTAGAAAACTCTCAATACAATGGTGCCATCCCATACAAGCTTTAGTAATCAATGGAGGCATTGATTACTTAGATTTGCACTGGGAGGCACTACTGTATGGAAAGTTTGCTACTGTTATCAACAGCTTGTGTAATCATAGAAAATAGTGATCTCTGATGTTTTGATAGTTTAACATTGATCCTGCCCATGAAATAATAGTGACTGTGGTTTTTGAAAAACCAAAGACATCAAAATGTATAGATGTTAAAGTGAGTTCAGATCTACAAGACTATACAAGTAAATGAGAATGAATTAAAAACATTATTGTGCTTTCATTTTGAACTCTTAGATTTATTGTTAACTAAATAAGTAAAAGATTGTTGCTGGAGGATTACATTAAATCCTGAGATTTTGATGCAATGCTCTCATACCCAAAGCTCCTCACTGATGAAAGCCACAAGCTAGAAACTAGCCTGGGAATATTGGATGAGTAGGCACTAGAAAGGAAATTTATGCAAAACCCTTCTTACATCCATTGATTACTTAGGTTTACAATGACTGATACTACTGTATGAAGAGTTTGCTAGTGTTATTGACAGCTTGTGTAAGCATAGAAAATGATCATGTGATGTGGGGTGTTTTTTAACCGCATTAATCTTCTTAAGTTCTAAGGAATAAAGTGTTTTGTTTATTTTGTTCTGTATTAATTAGGGTCATGAATTCTAGAGATCAATATCCATGATCACAGCTTAGTTCTGTCATTTCTGGTGGTCAAACATCTTAGGAGTTCCTGAATATATTATGTAAAATTAATTACAATTATAGTTATTAAAAATCTATATAAATTATAAAATCGGACTGAGTTTTACCAAACGTAAAAACTTATCAAATAGCAATTCGATATATTTTGTTGAATAATATAAATAAAATTATTTAAAAAGCAAGCTTTAAAAAATTTAATTTCAAAAATGAATAAAAGTTCATCTTAAAAATATATAATTAGTAATAAGAAAAAAATTTAAAATTAACTATTTTTATATAATAGCCAAAATTAATCGATATTGTCTCATTAAGATTTCTAGCATGTAAATAAAATAATTTGCAATTAACATTATAAAATATTAATGAATATAATTTTTATTTCGGAATATATTAATATTTAACTATTGGAATAAATGGGAAAAAAATTAAATAATAAATACCGTTAGCAGAACAAAAGAAGAAAAACTAAAAATAATTACAGAAAGCTATTAGCTATCTTTTAAACTATTTAATAAATTCAAGATTTTTTTTTTATTAATTACAATAACATATAACTTTAAAAAAAAATTGAATTTTATTACAAAGTTTATGCAATAATTTGCTAAAAACTAAAAAATTATATTACATATACTAAAATATTGAACTTTAAATGAACTATTACATGTAAGACATAAAATGGCTAAAATAGGCCAATGCAGGGAAAAGGCCTTTTTAACACCCCTCTCCATTATATAATATTAAGGGGAGATATTTAGTAAGACATTTTCTGAATGGTGATGATGATGTTATTTACTTATTTTGTCATCTCCCAAAAATGATTAAATACCCACTAATCCAAGTTTGCTTACTTGAATTCTTAAGTGATGGTTATAACAGGTGGATGTGCTGACAAGCAATACCACACAAACAAACCATTCATGTTTTTAACAAAGCCCAAATAGACACCTGATATGAATTACTGTAATAAATATAAAATAATATGAGAATTCTGATAAATATATGTAATGTTATTTATAGATCCAGACATTTCGGTCTCATCCCATTGTAAATAAGACATATATGTATAAATTCTTCTATCATTAAAATTATTTTAAATATCTCTGTAATTAATTGATTTTCTGAATATTACTTGAATAGATAATATAGCTATATAAATATATTAAATTTTCTCAATATTTCCATACATTCTTTTAAATTTATATAAATAAAGATACAATAAAAGAAATGACCCCAAGATGCATTTTATGCTGAACCAGCACTCATGTGTGGAAGTATTGAGGAAATTTAATATATTTATAAAGATATTACACATGGGAAAGAGAAATGTGAATAATTAGGAGTGTGTGCTTAATTTTAAAAAATCAGATATATCATTTTTAACTGAGGTTTAAAGTTTATATCTGTGCTAGAGATAATTTCTAGTTTAGTAAATGATTAGTAATAACTATTACTGTATTTTCTGAAGTGTATAGCATCGAAGACGTGGGTGGAGTGAGATTGATGCTTGTAATTCAAAATGTAATAATAATATATCTACTTAATATTTAAATGAAGGTTTTTTTTTACTTTCACTTATATAAATGACCTAATTAAAACTTATGGTTTTTATTTTATATTAAGCTAATATATATATATAAAGAAAAATACATATTTGTTTTGAATTTAATTAGAAGATTAATATAATTATTATAAACAGGAGTAAATCTATATAAGAATGTAAAAACAATTCTCAAAATCTATATAAGCTGTAGCAAACTGCTTTCCAGACAGTGAATGAATTTTGGATATTAGTACATGGGAGATATTAGAAAAACAGAATAACAGATAAAATAACTTTATACACAAAAGATATTGTAAATTCGATAGAAATATCTTTGAATAAATTGTTGGCTTATTTTCAAAGCTCCATTTATTAACCCATAGATACGCAAATTGAAACAGCAGGAAAGAATTTTTAAAGAATTAATAAGTTATAAGGAAATAATAAGATGTTAAAATAGTTAAAGAATTTTTATCTGGAAAAACTACCAATATTTGGGTTGAAAATTCTATTAAATTTATCTATAATGCCAAGAATGAAATGTACACAAATTCAAAGAAATTCTAAAATCGAAAGAATATTTGTTTAAAAAGATTGAATTTGGTAAGTCTTATAATAAGTTTGCCACTGACATTATTATGCTTACCAAGGTGAAATTTTATAACACTAACTAAAATCCTGTAGATATTTTAATATATATAAGACTTTATTACATATTTTATATGATATATCATATATTTAAAGCACTCATAAATAAGCATTTACATTTGTCAAATTATTTTAATCTATTTATTTTATATAATATTAAATCATCATAAGTATTTCTTTTGATTATTGCTCTATCTGCTTTTGGAAAAATACTAACTAAACTTTTCTGATTGATAGAATTATTGTTTATAAAATTTGAAAGTTAGACTGATGTTTGTAGCACTATGCTAAAGAATAAAACTAATTAATATTGATGCTTTTATATTTATCATGCAAATAGAAAAGTCATATATATATATATTATTAGTTCATTTATTAAATATGTTATTTTTCCTTTATTACTCCATCTATTCAAAATGGATTTATTTATGATTTGTAATAACCTATGACAACGCTGCCTTTGTAATGCAATAAATTAGAAGAAATGCTAATACAGCTTTTTACATGAAGAAAGTATTTAAAACATTAAATGTAATTTTTATTGCATTATCAGTGTTCAACAATAAAAGCAATTTTCATATTACAAATATATTAGAGATTACATTAAATGCTTTCAATATTTTTTCGAAGTATAAAGTGGTATTGGTTTTACCCTTGATCTATTATTTTGGTATTGTGAATGAAGTTCATGCGTTTTTTCTGTTCTTGATTAAAGATAGCACATTTTTTTTTTTTTTTTTTAAAAGTTACAGCTAAATTTTTTTTTTTTCTGACTAATTTAGCTAGTACTACAACATAAATATTTATACACACATACATATACATATGTAAAATTAAATACAATGTTTTTAAATAGAAATCTGTTACACACACACACACACACATATATATATATATATGCGATAATGTGTTCAATTAAACATGGCAGCCAACTTGTGCACAAATTATTCACTATCAAATACGGCTCAAAATTTGTCTTTATTTATTTGACATATTGTTTAATTATATATATATATATATACAAAACCATAAAACAATACAATACTTGATAAAAATCCAAATGTTGCCAAAATCCCATGGTGTCATCTACTAAACAAACATATTAAGAAAATCAAGTCTTACATCACGTGATTTAATTATATATATGTGTGTAAATTAATTAGTGAATCGAAACTCCATTATATATAAGATGTTAAATCCACAGCCAAGATGTATTGATGTGCAGCAAACAATCAGACCGATTCTGCAGGCTGCATGAAAACAATAGCAAACCTCTCCAAATTGCTACTTTTGATTAGGTTTGCTATTATTATTCTTCTGTTAGCAGAACCAGTATTATTGGTTGTTGCTGTGGTTTTAATTTCATCTATATAATAGAATTCTAATTTACTAATTAATTTACATGTATATCAACCCATTAAAAATATTAAATTTGTATATATATATATATGTGTGTACGTGTGTAAATGTGCATAAATTTGAACATTTACATAGATAAAAGATAACAATTTATTTCATGAGAAATTATAATTGTCACCATAGCTTTAAATTATAAGAATGAGTTTCTTCTTTGAATTTTTCAATCATTATCTTCTGTCTACTATCAAAAAGTATTGGTTGAGGAATTATAAATAATGATTAATTCTACAATAACTTTTTCCAAATAGCATTAAATTTATTTAATTAAGCTTTTCCTTTTGTTATCAAACTTTTAAAAATTTATGTAGTCTCTCTTAATAATCTCTGACCTCAATGGCCAATTTTTGCCAATATTTATGTTTTATTAAAATTGATATATGTTTAATTAATTTAATATGTAACTAAATAGTTGATGATCTAGATTCCACTCTATAATCAAAATGTGTTCTCCTTTTCTGAGATTCTTTCTGTAATTGATCTGCTTGGGTCTTCCTGATTTCTTGAATGACAAATTATTCACAAAATTAGTAACAGAAATAGAGAACACATTTTAAAAATTATGAAATAGTATAATTCAGGAACCATTTTCTCATAATATCTAAACATTCGTCTCTTTCACTTTCTTTGCATATCTTAATATATTCATATATACATTGCTTATAGCACTTCCTTCATATACACTTCAATGCAAACAAATTTTCTTAAAAATTTATTTATTTTCCTTACAGTTTTGACTGTCCAGCAGTCTTCATCAGAATACCTCTATGCTTCTTCTCTGCTTTATTAAAGTCACTTTAATAAAGCAGAGAAGAAGCATAGAGTCACTTTAATAAAGCAGAGAAGAAGCATAGAGGTACTCTGATGAAGACTGCTGGACAGTTGAAACTGTAAGAAAAATAAAGAAGTTTTTAAGAAAATTTGTTTGCATTGAAGTGTATATGAAAGAAGTGTTATAAGCAATATGTATATGAATATTTAAACATGATATTAATTTTAATACTGACAAAAATTTGTCAGTATGATCATTAGAGGTTACTATAAAAGCTATAAAAAAATTAAAAAATCACATAAACATGCTGCAAAAGATATCAGATGAAAGTAAAAAAGTGGGATTAAAAATAAATACTAAAAAGACTAAAGTAAAATTGAATGGTTTTCTCAGAAGAAAGTAAAAATTAATAATCATCAATTAAGAGTTAATAACTTACCTTGGTCAGTTTATTATTACAAAAAGAAATAAAATAGTTGAAATTAATTAAACTTGGATAGAATGCTTTTGTTAAAAATAATTTAATGCCATAAGAAAATATCCCTATGTGTTTGAAAACAAAAGTTTTTATTGTATATGCTTTACAATTTCTTTCATATGGATCTGAGACTTAGGAATTGCCAGAAAAACAATACAGAGATTTCATCCCATCCTAAAAAATATGGAGAGATGTATTTTAAAAGTAATAAAAAATTAGTAAAAACAAAATATATGAAAAAAAGAAAAAACAGATAACAATGATATTATTGGAAAAAAATTAAGATACCAAAATGAAGCTGGGGTAAATATACAACTACAAAATTTGATAATAGATGGATAGTTGAAATTTTAAATTGGATTTTAAGATATTGAAAAAGATGTAGAAAGAGACTACATGTGAGAAAGATGGGCAAAATAGAGAAGTTTGTTGGCATATGGAGAAGAGCAGCTATGGATAAAATAAAAATTAAATATGAAAAATCCTTTATACTGCAGTGAAAATGATGATGATGATCTTATTGCACTCAATATAGGAGGTGATCATCAATTAGTAAAATATAAGATAAGTGCTAATGCAAAACAAGAGAAAAAATGAATAAAAATGACAATATTAGTGATAGACATTCCTAATCTTCAGAAATACTCAAATGAATTTAAATTAAAACTTAATAATAATTTAAAAATATGGACAAATTTTGAAGATGTTTCAAATAGTAATTGAGTTTACTAAAAAGATAACTGATAATCTATTGCCAACTGCAACAAAAAAGGTGATTTACAAAAGAAACAATTCTTAAATAAATTTTCAATTAAGACAAACCAATATAGGAAGAAAAAATGGAATATAAAAATATTTAAAAATAATTCATTAAAAAGGATTAAATATTTAGAGTTCTGTAAAGCAATATTAATAAGTGTTAATAATGATATAAAATATAATAACTATGAATTGGCAAGAAAAGCTATAAAAGAGAATAAAAATTACAAAAATATAAAACATTTTGGTACTGAGATAAAATTTGTTTCAGCAATAGGAAGGAAATATGGAACTATTATTAAAAAAGGGAAAAACATTTTGAAATGTGTGAAACAGTTCTATAGAAAAGGTAATAAAGAACAAGAAACATAGCAATCATTACAATTACTACATCTTCTGAATTTTAAATGAAAAGGTGAGACATGCACTTAAATCTATAAAGAAGAAAAATACTCAAGGAACTGATAAAATTAGTATTAATGTCTTCAAAGAAGTAGGTGAAAAAATAAAAACATTGTTGGCAAACCTATATATATTTAAACAAGAAAGCTGTTTCACATGTGTATTTATTCTAAGAGCTAGTTACCCTCCCACCTTAAAAAACAGCAGATATATAAAAAAGTTTAGTTTATGATGTTACAAGAAAATCATTATTTTCTATAATTGAGAAAAGTTTATAGTTAAAATAAAATCATTATTGATTTTATAGTTTTAAATTACAATATAATTTAAATATATCACTCATATTTATTTAAAGCTGGCATTTATTAAAAAGATTACATTTTTAATTTTTGGAATGATGTTTTCGAATAAGATAACAGCTTGAGGCAGTCTTAATAAATTGAAAAACATGGCTTAATCTTCATGCTTTCTTATCTATCCCACTAAAAAAGTAGATTATCCAATCATTATGAAGAGAAAGGCAATCAGACTTAAATGAGAGCTGTGGAATGACTAAGATATGTGGGCTGAACTGTTTAATCAATCCAGAATCAGAATATATATAGTCAAGTTGCAAGTTCAGAGGCAGATTAGATTGGATTTTTAAAGTGTATGTTTAAAGAAGATTTTTTCGAAAGATTTTTTGAAAAAGATAGTAAGAAAAGTGAAGAATTAAAAAGTTAAAATTCTTATTTAAGTGTTACTCAACTCTGACTTTTGTCACTTTGGAATATAACCTTTATAACCACTGTTAATAATGGAAAAGGAAAACATTATTAAGGAAATCATAATGATGGAAGGCTAACGTAACACCTTTTCCTCTCCATCTCGTGCCATGTTTTTCCAAGATTTACCTGGATGATCATCATGAAAGGGAATAATGCCATTCAGCTCAAATAAAATGACCCCTTTTTGAAGGGACAAACTGGATATAAGGAAGGTAACAATTTTATAAATATTTAATATTTATATGGGGTCATAAAAGACAAAAAAAACGACTTTATTATAAATATATAAAAAAAAGAATTATTAATAAAAGTAGCTGCCGAAAAATACGTTCTGTTAATAATAAATTGTAAATGATAAATGTTAAAAATATCTATAATCAAAAGGCATTTTTAATAAGAATTGACTTCTCATCTACAGATACATTTGAATTACAATAAAGTAAAAAAAACCAAATACTTGTAATGATTTTATATTTTTTTTTAAATATTTATATGTGTTTATAAAAGATAGAACAAAACACCTTTCTTAAAAAAGAAAAAGAAAATTATGAACAAATTTAGCTATAGAAATACGTTTTATTAATGATAAATTATAAATACTAAAATACCTATAATCAAAATGCATTTTTAATAAGGATTGACTTCTCATTTACAGATACATTTGAATTAAAAAAAAACTAAAAAAACAATGAATACTTATAATGATTGATATTATTGATTTACAAATAAATATACCTAGAAGAGCCAGAAATACTGAATTATTACATATAACTCTAACTGGCTAATGAATAAATGCAGCCACTGATCAACTTATATGAAGAAATATACATCTGTGACAGACCAAATAATAATGGTTATGCTATATCACTAAATAAAAATTACAAATGCTTACAGGCATCTCGATGGTATATAAATAAAATAATGAAATACTATATGGTTTATAAATTCTTACCTGCATATTGGTATTATATAAAGAAAGTAATGAAACTTATGCACATAGATGCACATTTACACTGACTGGATTATGAATAGTCCACAAACCCTGAATTCTTTACACTACCTGATTTGGTAGATTAGAAATAAAATAATGAAAGACTATATGGATTACAAATGCATACCTGCATATTGGTATTATATAAAGAAAGTAATGAAACTTATGCACATAGATGCACATTTACACTGACTGGATTATGAATAGTCCACAAACCCTGAATTCTTTACACTACCTGATTTTATAGATTAGAAATAAAATAATGAAAGACTATATGGATTATAAATGCGTACCTGCATATTGGTATTATGTGAAGAAAGTAATGAAACTTATGCACATAGATGCACATTTACATTGACTGGACTATGAATAGTCCACAAACCAAGAATTGCTCACATTACCTGTTTTGATAAATAAAATAAAATAATGAAGTACTATAAAAATTACAAATGCTTACATGAATCTCGATTGTATATGAAGAAAATAATGAAACTTATGAGTACCAATGTACACTGATACTTGGCTAAATTATAGAAACCTTACAGATCTGGAATAGCTCAGCATACCTATTTACCTACCTAAAAAAGATGTACAGATATGGAATAAAGAGTGGAAAAATATTTATGCAGTAATGGTAGACATCAACTGGATAAAAGACCCTTTGAATTCTTTACCTAAGATAAATCAAAATGAGCCTTCATTTGAAATGAAGGATGAACTTTATTAGCATGGACTTGAAAATGAACTATTGTTAAATTAAACTACTTCTAAACCTCATCTCTTAAGTGGAACTCTGAATTAAATATTATCAGTTGTTAAATAAAATTATTGTTACTTAAAATTAATCTTAGTTATCCAGTTGTTCAATTCTATTTTGTTTTTATTGCATCACTCATCATTCATTGCACTTGTTCATGAGAATCTCATGCCTCCTGAGCTATGTCTGGCATAACTAGACCTAGGTAAGTCAGGTTGTAGTGAGATGGAACTCTAGTGGTGCTGTTTGAAAAACCAAACCTAGAAATGTCTAGATGCTTCCAGTCTCTATGATGCTACATCCTCTGATGAGCAGGAAATATTGTTGTAGGGGGGGGATAACATCTGCATTGGATAATGCCAATTGATAGTTCCTTCCTGCAACATGCTCATCAGGAAAGAGTTACAACTGAAGTAATAAAAAGGTTGTATGGTGGTCCGGTTACATTTGTCACCCTACTGTGAGGCCTTATCTAGATAGCCTATCCATAGGCATAAGCAGATCATGATTCTGTGATATGAGCAGTGCATATGATACAGTGATGTGATTTATTCAAAAAAGGGTGAAAAAATAAATTTTTTAAAAGAAAAACAACATAAAAATGAATGGCATAAATGGTAGATAAAGAATAAAACAGGCATAACAAAGACTTGGAGTTAGGTCATAGTATGGATGGAGAGAGAAGCTTACTAAGCCATAAAACAAAGGAAAAATGGTGAACATAGAATCTCAGGAAACAGAAAAGATAGCCATGTTAAGGCAGCTAATAGAAATGGTGAAAGAACAAAGAGAAGAAAACCGTAAACAAAGAAAAGAAGATTGTAGACAAAGAGATAAAGAAAGAGAAGAAGACAGTAGACAAAGAGATAAAGAAAGAGAAGAAGATTGTAGACAAAGAAATAAAGAAAGAAGAAAACTGTAAACAAAGAGAAGAAGATTGTAGACAAAGAGATAAAGAAAGAGAAGAAAACCATAAACAAAGAGAAGAAGAGTGTAGACAAAAAGATGAACAAAGAGAAGAGTATAAAAAACAAATCAGAGAAATAATTGAAACCCAAAATAAAAAGTTCAACCATTTAATAAAAGAAATAACTCAGTCCAAAAAATTGGATGAGGAAGAAGCTTTGGAATTTCCAACCAAAGATATTTTAAAGGAATCACAAATTGAATATTCTATTACTGATGAAGCAAAATTTGAGATTGTTAAGAAATTGAAATTACAAAGGGTAATATTGAAATTGTCAGTCCACCTTCAAGAAAACTTCTAATTGTGGAATATATCTTTAAAATTAAAAAAAAAAAGAAACAGTATATATAAAAGCTGAGACTGAAATAGTATCAAACACAGTAAAAGAGTTTCAAATGGATGAAAATGAATCTAATAAAGCAAAATTAAAATCTTCTGATCTTCAAGAAGAGGAAAAACATAAAAATGAACATAATCAAAAAATTAATTCTCATATAACTAAGGAACTGTCCAATATAGAAGAAAATATATCAGAAAAATTGTCTGATATATGCTCTGAAACAGTAACCAAAGTAGAAAGAGAAACCATAAAGCTGAAAGAAAAGTGTGTTAGTTTTCAGCCATATATAGAAAACATAAACAAAAGCTCAATAAACTCAAATCAGAAATTGAGTATAAAGAAAATTACAAAGACAGTTATAAAAAATATACTTGCTGATGCAGGAAAAGAAACTGAAAAAGAGTCTGAAAACTCAGAATTCATAAATACAAAAAAAATAATTGCTATGGCAGAAGAACTATTTAAAAATAAACTTTTATGTATTCCTAAAAATGATGTACCACCATGGAAGAGGAACAGGAGAAAATCCACAGATAGTGTTCATGGTCCATATCAGACCTGTGTAGTTAGAAGATCAAATAGCAACAAGGATCTCCAAAGAAAATACGGAAGTGAAGAAGCAAGTCCCCACAGTGATGTTGAGCATGAGAAACTCCCAACAAAAGGATGATCCAGAAGTGTGTCACCTCATAATACAGAAGATATTATCGGAGAACTGATCATGATTATCAGTCTCTCAAACCATGCTGTAGTTACAGTACAGAAAAATAAGATAGGGATAGCTGATGGAAGAAGTTTGTGAGTGTGAGGTAGTGATGCATGAATTTGTGTTCTTCATGTTGAGGTGGGTGGATGATTGAGCAGAGCTGCTTGGATGCATTGTGCTTATGATGCTTCGAAGTATATGCTCAGCACTATCCAGATCTGGATGTTGAGATCAGAGAGTAGTCCAGCAGTGTGTATATATAGGCCTCATATATAGGCCTTGGTCTCATGAATAGACCAAATGAATAAGCCCTTAAGACTCACAGAAGTTGAGCAGGGTTGGCTGAGTGCCAAATTGTTTTTTTCTGGCTCCTACTTTTTGTGGATGATCCTTCTAGGTACAAGAGAGGTAGTGCTTAAAAATGAGGTATTTTCTCATGACCTCATGGGGCAGTATGTACTAGTAGTTTGTGCTTGGCCATCTACTTATTCTGGCATTGGAGGCTACAGTTCATGTATTCACTTTTCCAGCTCATCTTACCTATTTCATCAGCACATCTAAAACCAATGGAAATGCAGTAATGAGAAATGATGTGTTTTATTATATGGAATAAAATTGTACTTCCAGGCGATTTCATCCCAAAATTTGGTCGGGAGTAATGAAACAAGAACACTGTTTCACATGTGTATTTATTCTAAGAGCTAGTTACCCTCCCACCTTAAAAAACAGCAGATGTATAAAAAAGTTTAGTTTATGACATTACAAGAAAATCATTATTTTCTATAATTGAGAAAAGTTTATAGTTAAAATAAAATCATTATTGATTTTATAGTTTTAAATTACAATATAATTTAAATAAATCACTCGTATTTATTTAAAGCTGGCATTTATTAAAAAAATTACATTTTTAATTTTTGGAATGATGTTTTTGTATAAGATAACAGCTTGAGGCAGTCTTAATAAATTGAAAAACATTGCTTAATCTTCATGCTTTCTTATCTATCCCGCTAAAAAAGTAGATTATCCAATCATTATGAAGAGAAAGGCAATCAGACTTAAATGAGAGCTGTGGAATGACTAAGATATGTGGGCTGAACTGTTTAATCAATCCAGAATCAGAATATATATAGTCAAGTTGCAAGTTCAGAGGCAGATTAGATTGGATTTTTAAAGTGTATTTTTAAAGAAATAGATTTTTTTCAAAAGATTTTTTGAAAAAGATAGTAAGAAAAGTGAAGAATTTGGAAAAAGTTTAAATTTTAAATGTGTTACTCAACTCGACTTTCGCACCTTGGAATATAACTTTACAACCACTGTTAATAATGGAAAAAGAAAACATTATTAAGGAAAACATAACAATGGAAGGCTAACGTAACAGCTTTTTCTCTCCATCTCATGCCATGTTTTTCCAAGATTTGCCTGGATGATCATCATGAAAGGGAATAATGCCATTCAGCTTAAATAAAATGACCCCTTTTTGAAGGAACAAACTGGATATAAGGAACGTAACAATTTTATAAATATTTAATACTTATATGGGTTCATAAAAGACAATCAAAACATCTTTATTATAAATATATAAAAAAAAGAATTATTAATAAAAATAGCTGCAGAAAAATACGTTCTGTTAATAATAAATTGTAAATGATAAATGTTAAAAATATCTATTATCAAAAGGCATTTTTAATAAGGATTGACTTCTCATCTACAGATACATTTGAATTACAATAAAGTAAAAAAAAAAACATACTTGTAATGATTTTTTTTTTTAATATTTATATGTGTTTATAAAAGATAGAACAAAACATCTTTCTTAAAAAAAAAAAAGAAAATCAAATTTAGCTATGGAAATACGTTTTATTAATGATAAATTATAAATACTAAAATACCTATAATCAAAATGCATTTTGAATAAGGATTGACTTTTCATCTACAGATACATTTGAATTAAAATAAAATAAAAAACGAATACTTGTAATGATTTTATATTTTTTTCAATATTTATATGTCTTTATAAAAGATAAAACAGAACATCTTTTATAAAAAAGAAAAAGAAAATTATGAACAAATTTAGCTATGGAAATATGTTTTATTAAAGATAAATTATAAATACTAAAATACTTATAATCAAAATGCGTTTTTAATAAGGATTGACTTCTCATCTACAGATACATTTGAATTAAAATAAACTAAAAAAAAACGAATACTTATAATGATTGATATTATTGATTTACAAATAAATATACCTAGAAGAGTCAGAAATACTGAGCTATTACATATAACTCTAACTGGCTAATAAATAAATGCAGCTACTGATCAACTTATATGAAGAGATATACATCTGTCGCAGACCAAATAATAATGGTTATGCTATATCACTAAATAAAAATTACAAATGCTTACAGGTACCTCAATGGTATATAAATAAAACAATGAAATACTATATGGATTATAAATGCTTACCTGCATATTGGTATTATGTGAAGAAAGTAATGAAACTTATGCACATAGATGCACATTTACACTGACTGGACTATTAATAGTCCACAAACCAAGAATTGTGCACATTATTGTTTGATAAATAAAATAAAATAATGAAGTACTATAAAAATTACAAATGCTTACATGAATCTTGATTGTATACAAAGAAAATAATGAAACTTATGAGCACCAATGTACATATACTTGACTGAATTATAGAAACCTTACAGATCTGGAATAGCTCATCTTACCTATTTACCTACCTAAAAGGGATATACAGATATGGAATAAAGAGTGGAAAAGTATTCATGCAGTATTGGTAGATGTCTACTAGATAAAAGATCATTTGAATTCTTTACCTAAGATGAATCAAAATGAGCCTTCATTTGAAATGAAGGATGAACTTTATTAAAGTGAATTGTCACTGAACTATTGATCAACAAACTGCTTCTAACCTTTTCATAAATGAACTGAAAATGAGTCATCACATGGATATGAATGAACTTTGTTAGAAGGACTTGCACATGAATTTGTTAAATAAAATTGTTGTTACCTAAAATTAATTTTAGTTATCCAGTTGTTCAATTCTATTTTTTTTGTTATTGCATCACTCATCATTCAGTGCACTTGTTCATGAGAATCTCATGCCTCCTGAGCTATGTCTGGCATAACTAGACCCAGGTAAGTTAGGTTGTAGTGAGATGGAACTCTAGTGGTGCCATTTGGAAAACCAAACATAGAAATGTCTAGATGCTTTCAGTCTCTATGGTGCTACATCCTTTGATGAGCAAGAAATATTGTTGTAGGGGGGTTAACATCTGCATTAGGGAATGCCAATCGATAGTTCCTTCCTGCAACATGCTCATCAGGAAATTGTTACAACTGAAGTAATAAAAGGGATGGACAGGTCCGATTACAATATCAAATGTCTAAATGCTAAAAATGTACCAGGTAAATAGAAAAATACAGTAATGGTAATGCTATTTAAGAAAATTGGAAAAGAAAATATTAGAAATTATATAACTATCAATATTTTATTCAAAATCTTATCAAGATACTTACATTCTATCTACAGCAAAGTTTAGATTTAAACCAATTAATAAAAAAGCTGAATTTAGAAATGATTCCGGAACAACAGATTACATCTAAGTATTAAGAAAAGTTACAGAACCAAAACATATGAACTGCCAATGTCATTTAAATTTGTAGATCATGAAAAGACATTTATTCTATAAACATTTCCACAATGAATAAAGCTTTGATTTACCAATACAGAGATCTAGGATATTGATATTTTGTAAAGAATATTTATCAAAATTCAACAGTAATGTTTAGGTTACATGGTAGCATTAAAAAGTACGGCATAATAGAAATATGTGACATAATAATTCCATATCTACAAATCTTTTTACAGCAATTTTAAAAGAAGTATTTAGTGTATTAAAGTATAAAACTAGAATAACACTACATAAAAACGATTTGTTATCTATAAGTGGTTATTATGAAAATAATGCTTCAGAATGTGAAAAATGTTGTGAGAATTATCAAATGACAAAATAAGAAAGTAAGCCTAAAAGATGGATACTAAAAATATTAAAGTAATGTTTAGTGGAATTTTTTAGAAAAAAGAAGTACAAATTGATATTCATTAATAAAAAAAGTTAATAATTGCAAACAATTTAGATAAAATTAATAACAGAATTAAACTTTGGATAAAATGATTTTGATAGAATTAATTTAATACTAAAAGAAAATATGACTATAAGTTTGAAAGGAAATGGTTTTAGTAGGTGTGTTTTATCAGTTTTTATTTATTAATGTGACACTTGAACATTTAATAGAAGAACAGTACAGATACTTCAGACAATTTAAAGATGTATGAAAAGATATTTGTTGGAAGAAAAAAGAAAGGATCTAAAATATAATACTTGGATGAAAAACAAAAAGGTATCATAGATATCAATGAAACAGTTATATGATTAAAATGAAACTGAACTGGACATATTTCTAAAAAAATAATAATAGATGGACATCTAAAGTCTTAAACTGGATTCTAAAAGACTTTAATATACCTAGAAAGAGATCATCTTTGAGATGATTGGATGAAATAATGTAGTTTGTTGAGGTGATTCAGATAAACTATGAATCAGAGAAAGGGAATTAAAATTAGAAAGACATTCATGCTGCAATGGATTAATAATTATTGACCATGATGTTAATGATGTTATTTTACCAAGACTATTTCACTGTTACTAATGTTGGTAACAATTTTTAAAATATATGTTTGTACTCATCAATATTATTATATATTATATAACTTCTACATAGAAATAAGAGAGAACTTATTGTTATTAATATTGAAAAATCTGAAGTATTTGAAAAAATATATTGCACCAATACATACTAATGGTTTATAGACAGCTTAATAAACAGTATTAAGGATTGTGCTGTCCTTATCAATTCAAAACAAGATCTAATATAATCTGTATAGTTTGATTTAATAACTAATGTTAAATATATATGTTTTATTAACCAGTGATGGAAGACATATCTTCAGAAATTTTTATGTAGAATGATTTAATGATTATAAGGTTGCCAATGTGGATCAATTTAAATTCTTGAATAGCTTTTTTGGATAAGTATATCTAACATAACATAAACCTCAATGCACATTTCAGAATTTAACAAGTTCAAAGAAAGGTGACATAATGATTTCAATTATATTAGTCATAGATAAGTATGTTATTTTTTTAAACTTATTACATGAAACCAGATATTACATAAACACTGAAAAAACAGATTTAAAGATGTTCTGTTATATAATATTATAATGAGATTATGAAACCTTATTCAATAAATTCTTCAGTTTTCCTGATATGACAATTTTGAATTACAATTTGTTCTGGATTCCAAGACCTTTTAATTAATTCCAGTTATGACACACTTGGTAAATAAGCCTCTTATGAATTTCCAAGCAGTAAATCAATTTGATTATTACTGTTATTATTAATAGGTGGAACTTGTGAAATAAATAAAAAGTAATAGATTTTCTTTAAAAACATTTCAAAAAAAAAAACCTTAGAAATCATTTTTATGAAAAATCCATATTTTATTTATATTCAAAATTACCCCAAAGAAACATTAAAGAAGTTGAGTAGCAAGTATTTTCATTGGAAAAAAATGGTTGAGGATAGAATGTAATAAAATGTTACATTTGAAAAGGTGTTATTGGTTGTCAGAAAAGTTATGGCTGCCAAAGAAATTAAAAATTATCAAATGAAGTCAGGGAAATAGGCTTAAGGCCAAAATGTAATATATTCAGACATATTTGTGATTTACACACTGTTTGTATAATCATCATAAAACTTGAAGTGAGACCAAATAGTAAATGCTGTTTAAGATGTCTGACAAAGATATTTGTGATAATTATTAGTCAAATTAATGTAGAAATATTTAAATTTTGAATTCCAAATTATATGTTATATTTGAGAACATATAAAAAGCTTTTACAATTTTTTGAATCAGAATCTAGTTAATCTTCAATTAAAGCTAACTGGAAGCATGTGATTGATTGGTTCACAATTTTGATCCACATAACATAAATGTAGTTTGCGCTGAGCTCAATGATCAAAAGAGAAAATACACAGAAGTATGATTTATCACAATTAACTCTCGTGATGAATAAAAAGGATTCATATGTTGCTTTATGATGAAAATGGTATATGTAAATTGATAAATTTGCATATTAATTAATTTATATGTTTATTCACTTACAAATCTGACTTTGTATTATGAATATGACATGACCCAGTTGAAAGCAGTGATAAACTGTAGGGTATTTATAATTTTATTAATCTTTTCTCAAGAGGGGAACTATTCTTATTTATTGAATTATAAATTTAACCTAACAAATCAAATATTACTCACGTCTTTATGTGAGAGAGAGAAAACATATTAAACATGATATTTATCTATCTGTATATAATATCAAAAATAGCATATAATAACTCACGCATGCAAAATTGTAAGAGAAGTAGGGCTGTTTCAGATTTCAAAAGCAAAATTTTACAGACTATTATAATTATAATTATCAATAACAGCTCTGCAATTATGGCATTTCTTAAAAAAACTTTATTTTTTTATTTTGAGTTTCATTTTACATAATTATGTAGAGTGATGAAGATGATGGTTAATTATTTTATACATTTTTTTTTACTAACAAAACAAAAAAAGTTTAGAGTCTACGAAATGATTTTTAGCTGGAAGAACAACTGAAGGTATTTATTAATGCCTTAAGTAATTATAAAAATAATTAACATATTACCATTACTTTAAGCATATTTCAAAATTATCCATACAAACTGATAGTAAAATAAAAGTAATATGATGCAGTTTAAAAATAACAATTCACAAGGTAAAAAACGTATTGATTATTCACATAATAATTTTACTTCCTATACAATTTTTAGGTATTTGTGAGTTTTCAAGTAAACCAAGATGGCAGCCTGTATTTTTGATAAATTTACAATTTCAAGGGCCTACATCCTACCAAAGGTATATTAGTTGTTAAATTAAAACAAACTTAATAAATCAATTGTTAAATTTTAAAAAGGAATAATTTCCAATAAATTTCCTGTAAAGCTTTAATTTTTTTTACTTACATTATAATGTGGGAGGTGACAATACACCGTTAATTAGCATTGCCATATCTTGGTTCAATTCAGCATGTTTCTTTTTGTCAGCAGTTTTTTTAATAAATTGTCATAATGATAAAAATTTGGGACTTTCCTGTTACAGAACATGATGAAGGGAATTATTTCCAAAGATATGAAATCCTGCCCTCCTGAAAAATGTGTGTTAATGGGCATGATATGATCGCATGCCACTGACATGAATAAAGTGTAAATATTGTAATTATATACCTGTTTTATTTTTCTGTTAATAAGTTAATCCAAAAAAAAAAATAAAAAAATAAACTGTAAATATTTATATTAATTTTTCCACAATGATTTCTTTTTAAAAAAATAACAGTAATAAAAAAATAAAATGTAATTATTAAATGCTACATTTCCTAGCTGGCATTTTTTAGTAAACATTTTTTGAGGGGCCTTGAATCTCTAGATTTATCAAAAATATGGCTGCCATCTTAGTTTACTTGAAAACTCACAAGTATCAAATTTTTCTATAAATAAAATTAACTCAAATCAATGTCACATGATTTTTTATGTGCTTCTAAGAGTGCTCTTCAATATGCTATAGAATCATCTTCAGTAAGCACTATATCATCTGGAATACATACATTTCTTAAGCCTACTATAGATGACTCTAGAGTAGAAGAAAGATAATTGCATTGGAAAGCATATGAGTAAACAAAAGAGAATCATGCTTGATATTAAATTCTTGTAGCAAAAAATTGAGGCCTACAATCAGCAGAAAGTGAGATATAAAAATATATGGAAGTTGATTATAAAGATTATTTAGTTTTAAATCATAGAGTTCTTGAAATATTTTACTATTATTATAAAATAGTATAAAGAGCTAAATTTTGATTGCTACATACACAAATGCATTCGTTTCAACTTTAAATTCTAGTACTGATTAAAAAAGTCAAAACCAGAAATCAGCATGGGGATGGGAGTATTATAGTATTAAACCATTTGCACTCCAGTGAATATTTGAAATTATTGTATATGATTCTAGAGCTGAGTAAAGGGAACTCCTTTTTGAGCTAGATATAAAATTGCTTTAGCTTCAAATTATTTTGTATTCATACACACACTTTTATTACATAACTATATTCAATTTTTTTCTGTAACTGTGATTCAAGTGTTTTTTTGCTTTTAAATATGCATGCATACACACATATAATTAATCATGCTACTAGATCATAATACAACATTGCATTTATAGCTTAAAACTGCTAACTGCTATTCATTGTAACAAATAGAGCAATTTCTTATTTTATATAATTATGCTTGCAACATATATTCCAAAGGTGTGATGATGTAAACCCCCATCACCATCCATGCTAGAATAACAAGATTAGAAATTATGTATGAATGCATGCTAATAAGTGATACTGATAAATCAACATAATTATCATTAGATAAATAAAAAACCATGGCAATTGTTGTATTTATATATTGAACTATTTCCATCATTTAATATTAAGTATTAAATTAATATACATATGTGCTCTGTGCACAGTTAATGAAGCTATTAATAAATTGTCAAAATTTCTACTGCCAAGTGCTTTCGGGACAGTCTACAGTCCCATATTCATGGTGAGTTATTCTATTAATAACTGTAAAACTATGCAAATTTTATCCAAATTTATATGCAGATGTTACGTGGACCATTTACGAGATAGGGAATATCAGGCCTCTCTTCTGTTGATTGCCGATGGGTCAGCCACAACCACAAGAAAGAAAACAAACCAAGAATCTTAATTCCATACGTTCACTCTACAGCTAAAAGCCTTATCAATCAACTATCATGTGACTTTGAAGTCGCTTTCCATTCACCTTTCAACACCAATAGACTGATAAATAATACCAAAGAAGGATCAAACCTGAACTCACCCCTCAAGTTGTGTACAAAATTACCTGCCCCCAAAGAAATTGCATGGCAACATATTATGGAGAGACCAAAACTAACATTGCCACCAGAGTAGCTCAACACCGATACCTTTACAATAAAACCAAAACAAAGTATGAAGATAAATTCGATTTTTGTCGAACATGAAAGAAACTCTGGACATGCTTTTCTACCTACCACAGCCAGTGTCGTTTGCTCTGAAACAAATGACACCAAATGTAAAGTTAGGGAAGCTTACTTCATTGTGGCTGACCCATCGGCAATCAACAGAAGAGAGGCCTGCTATTCCCTATCTTGTAAATGGTCCACATAACATCTGCATATAAATTTGCATAAAATTTGCATAGTTTTACAGTTATTAATAGAATAACTCGCCATGAATATGGGACTGTAGACTGTCCTGAAAGTGCTTGGCAGTAAAAATTTTGACAATTTATTAATAGCTTCATTAACTGGCACAGAGCACATATATATATTAATTTATTTAAGCGTTAATGAAGTAAAATCTTAACTATTAAATATTAAATGCATTTAGAAAAAATCAATTACATTCAACTGTTAGTAATAGCATGCAGGTTAGTATATGTATAATGTTTCAAGAGGTATTATTCTCCTCTCTTATTCAGATGTTGTTGGCCTGACCAGTGACAATACTAGCATAGGAATTGAACCTGAACCCTTAGATTCTTGAATATTGAATTTTAAAGTAGGCTGGCTCAGTTGGTTAGAGCATTATTTTAAAATTCTATTTTCAAGAATTTAAGGGTCCGGGCTTAATTCCTATGCTAGTACTGTCACTAGTCAGACAGCAACACCTCAAGAAGAGAGGAGAATATTGTGTGAAACTTTGTGTCTTTATTAATCTGTATGCTTTTGCTAACAGTTGAATGTAATTGAAAAAATTAGATAAAGTTTAATTTTTTTAAAGACATTCAATACTTAAGATTAGATGGTGAAAATAGTCCAATATATAAATACAACTAAAATACCATCATCACAAACCTTCAGAAAAAATGGCAATTATCATAATTTATAACAAAACGCAACTTAAAAATTACCTGTATTTTCCTATGCCAGTACCACAGCAGTTAAAAAAAACATGTTTATGTTGTTTTGAAAAATATATGGCAATAAAATATTAAAAATAATGAATAGATAAAGATAAGATAAAATACAAAATATCTAATGAAGGCAAACAGAAAATTACAAATCTTCTTAATGAATAATTAATAGAGAAAGAACAATTAAATTAGAGATACATCCCACAGACTATCCGAAGTAACAAAATAATAAAATACGTATGTGTGTGTATACATAAAGAAATTATTAACATACGAATAATTGTCAAATATAAAAATGTGAAAATGAAAATTAATTAACAAATTAACATAGAGTTTAATTCTTCACGTGGAAGTAATGGAATTTCAATAAATTTTCAACTAAGTAAATTATTATATAATTGTGAGCACCTGTTAGAAAATTGTGTGAAAAATACTGATATCAAATTTGCATCATTTACAACATTTTATAAGTTATTAAAAATTTATCAATTATTTAAATATTTACATATTTAAATAACAAAAAAGGAGAAAAAAATGGATTTTAATGTTTTCAAGAAGAAAACAGATAACAAACTGTAGATTGAAATTTAAAAATAAAAGCAATTAACTTTTATTTTCAAAACAATTCTTTTCTTCTGTTGTGAGTTGCGATTTAGTGTAAATAAGCTAATACTTTTGAGCTTCCTTCAGTATATGCTTTCAAAGATATGTCTGTATTCAATATTTATTCATTATAAAAACACATGTAATAAATATATGCAATGATATAATTTGTCAGTCTGTCAAATCTGGTGATAGCTGTGTTTTTTGAGTAACACCTACTTCTTCACTGTTAGTGGTATATTATAGTCTTTGCTCTATAGTGGAGAATGTCAAAATTTTTTATTCTTTTTTTAAATAAATGAATAGATTGTTGTACATAAGTCATATGTTAAGACAGTCAAGTCAATTTTACTCAAGGCTTTAGTATGTTTATAAACATAGATGATAACATTCAATTTTTACACTATCAACAATCTCAACCTGTCACCAAGGTAATCTTCTTCAACAATAAAAGTGGTACCCCCATTATCTATGGTCTGATATATTTGTATAGACACTAAAGATTGCTACTTGAACAAGGAGTGTGACATTAATAATGCATAGAAGTTTAAATAACCTCATTAATTAGGAAAATATAACCTGTTTTGAAAGAAGACTAATAAATGATCAATTATAATTTCCAGATTCTAAAAGAAGGCTAATAAATAGTCATTTATAACTTTCAGAATCTGGAAGTTATAATTGACTATTTATTAGTCAGCTTTCAGAACAGGTTGTACTTTGCCTGATTAATGAGGTTTGTTTACACTTTTTTACATGATTAATCTCACATTCTGTGGTCAGGTTGTTAATCTTTAGTTTATATATAAACATATTAGACTATAGATAATGGTGATACCACCTTTATTGTTAAAGAAGGTTGCATTGACTACAAGTTGAGATTATTGATAGCTTAAAGATTGATTCTTATCAAATCGTTTGTTATTCAAGTACTTGAAGTGATAGAATTGTGCTGCTAGTTCAGAATATTTAGTTTTAAGCTGTTAGTCATTAAATTCCAGGTGGTAGAAAAACAAAATTAAATATTAGATAGATGACTAAAACAGACTAGATATCAAAAAAACTGGATTAAACTAAAAGAGACTTTCATCTGAAGAAAGTTCGCAAATAATGAAAAAATAATGTCAAAAAAATCGTGCCAAAAAAGAATTTGAATAGGCAGTTTAGTATAAAATCATTTTCAAATAAAAAACAAGATTCTCATTTTTATTTTATCTAACTTATTTGATTTCTTTAGGAAAAAAATTATTGACGATATATTTAAAAAAATGAGACTGAAAGAAAAAATCAATTTTGAGAATAAAAAAAAAGAAAGGTGGGCATAAAATATATATATTAGGTGTGATCATTTTTTAAAAAAAGAATAGCATATAGATTTCATACATGAAAGACTACATGTGTGCATGTTCAACAAAACCATCTATATATATCAAACAAATGCACACGATCTATATAAAAATTTATAGATAAATAAAATAATTAATAATTATCCAGAAATTTAAAGTTTGCAACACTTATTTTAAGCAAAAAGAGTGAATGCTAATTTATTTGAATACTAATAAAAACTTTGAATCATTATTAAAATACGTATTATCTCATTATAAACTCATGCGATTTCTAGGAATTGATTAGATCCAGATTAAAAAAAAAACATTTCGATCATTCCATCAATATTATTATTAAACAACTGTATATGGATTCTAAATTCTGGCAGTTTATAATGTATATCATGTAAAGCTATTCCTTAGAAAAATTTAAAAAATAAATTACACTTAGAAGTGGCAAGGCTTCTCATTTGACAATGGCAAACAACTTCCTAAAGCAATCAAGATAATTCATAATGTTTGGATTAACTCATTAACTTTGATTTAAGAAAATAATGAAGAAACAGAATTCATAGATAAATATGTGATATTTGTACCGATTGTTACCTTTGACAAAATAGCTAAAGATCTTTGGCTTGATTCCTATATTATTACTATCACTGGTCAAGCCAGCAATACCAGGTGGAAGATAAAATAATATCACTTGTATCCTTATGTATATACTCATCTGTTTGCTGTTATTAATAGTTGGGTGTATTTAAAAAGTTTAAATAGTTTTAATTTTTCTAAAAACATTTGACATTTAACAATTAATATTGGATGATGGAAATAGTCCAACATATAATTACATCTAAAATACCCTTACCATTAACTTTCAGATGAATATTAGTAATATGTTTATAGATGAGCTATTTTTTATTCTAATTAATTTGGTAACTGTTAGTAGGAAAAGAATGCTAACTTTAGAATAGACAACCACATTTTTTAAAGTGTTTACTTGCATTTTTGTTTATCATATATATATATATATATATATATATATATATATATATATATATATATATATATTAAATAAGTTGATGTTGAAGGCATTAAGATTGAAAATAGTCATTAATAAGCGGGTTGCAACAGTAGATTGGTAGACTATGGAATTTAAGCCCATGGTCTGTGCCTCAGGTCTGTTCACCCTGGTGCTCAAATATGAACTCTTAAACAATATTCATTTGATTATTTATTTATTTTAATCAACAGATTATATTAACAACAGTAATATGTTTTTTATTATTCTATTCTGTGGGCATTTATGTAAGAATGAGAAATCATTGACCACTAGATGGCTGTATCAACCAGATCCCCAGATTATATTGTTATGAATGGCATTTATCAATGAGAAGCATTATATTGCACATATGCATTCACTAGCTATCTTTATTTTTTTAATATTATTTGAGATAACAATTTGAGATTTTAACTTCTGTGTTTTAATCTCATATCAATTTTATTCTTTCATTAACACTAACATAAAAACAATAAATATATTTTATTAATATAAGATATATCTAATGGTGGGCACTTTTTTTTAAACAGTGACGTACAACAAAAAGTTACATGATGTCTTTTTTGATTTTATTGTTTTATAGACTTTTACAGATCTTTATATATCAAACAGTTTCAGATTCTGTAATAGAGACATTAGCTCTAAAAGTATTGAAAAATTAACCTAAATGTTTTTCATAATCATCATCTTTAAAAAACATATTTTTACTTTCATAGTTTGAGCATAGAAGTTTTTGATATCATATAGGACTTGTATAAAAACCAATAATAAAATGTTTATTAATAAATCTAATTATTAACATTAAATCAAACCTACATTACCAGACACATGTAAATCTTCACCCACATCATGTTTTGGCAAACATAGCCACTTCAAGTAGGTTTGAAGTAGCTACTTTTTAGTAAAAGCATTGAGGATTAAATTTAGTATTAGTAGTTATTTGTAAACAAGTATTTCAAATGAAGTTCATTGTTTATATAAATGGTAAAAAATTAAATGTCAGTAAAATGTAGATATCTTTCAATCTTTAAAAATAATTTAAGGTTGTATGCTAAATGTAAGTTTATAATTTATTTGTTGAAGTTTACTTTTTATTTATGTTAACATCTAAACTGTGTAATATATCTCCTTTAAACAATGACATTTATATAATCTGCTAATAATAAATCTAACACTTAGCATTAAAGGAGTTTACAATATCCTAATAAGTAATTAATATTATGTGAATGTGAATAACTGATATGGTCAATGTATTCAAATAATGTTTCTAAAAGATGTGATCATATTTATAGACAACATCAATGCATTGAACCCAGGTATGTTGTTTAATTATGGATATAGTTTTTATTTGTTTAATTTAAAAAAGAAAAAAAGTCTTTAATAAACTTATCATTTTATATCAAAAGATATTAAGCATATTGATACAAAAATAATTACTGGTTTTAAAAATATTATTCATAAAATAATGTAAGGAAAATTTTCATTATGAGTTTTACTTTGGTAACTGAATTAGTGGGAACTACATGAGATACCTGTATCCATTCAATTTATATGCTGAATATAAAATATAAAAGTCATATTAGATACAAATAAATATGTATTCAGGATTGATGGTAAATCATTAAATTTTAAATATAATGACAGGCTTTATGTGTAAACTGAAAATATAGTAGACCTCAAGCTTTCTAGAAAAGTTAGAAAACAGAGAGTAAAGATATGAATACAACTAACAACAAAGAAAACAAAGGTTGTGATGGCAGGTTCATAAGATGACTTCAAAATTTATAGTGAACAGTAAGTATCTATTTAATTCATAGATAACAATGAATCAAATAGTCAAGAGATTTATCACAGGCTAGCACTGAGTAGAGTTCCTATGAAAGACCTGTAAATATATTTAGATTTGTAATAAACCTTTCAAAATAATATTAGAACTGTTATGTGCTGGATGAATATCAATATAAAAAAAACGTGAAATACTACTGCTTTTGAATGTAGTGCATGAAAAAATGAACATGTAAATATTTTATCAGATTAAACTTAAATTTTTAGTTGAGCATGATGAGGTTGAAATTATCCTATTTTTATTATATCACATGATTTAATTCATTAAAAAAAAATATTGATAATAGAGAAAATGTATCAGACAAAGAGTCTCTTAAAAATAATCGAATGCATTTATTGTTCAAGAGTTCATAATATAGTCAAGCTCTAAAAGTGATATATCCTGACATAATTCATGAAAATTAATGTCCAACACCTGTTACTCTACTATGCATCAAACCATGCATGATACTGATCAATATGTAAAACAATGAATTCAAAGAAATGCTATTTATAAGAGCACCTGAAGTTGATGTTGATTTGAAGATATTCAATAAAGATTAAAATTTTTTTTCTGTAAAAAAAATATGCATATAAAATGAAAAAGCAAAAATTATATTACTTGATAAAGATTCATTAAATTATTTAATAATAGGTTAAAAAAACTGAGTAGAATTTACAATGTATGGTAAAAAAGAGGAAGAAAGTATGAACAGAATAATATATTCAATAGTTATTTTCATGAATATATCACTATTAGAATTAATGGATCAATAAGATAAATTCTTCTTTATATATTTTGAGAAAGAAAATATAAATCTATTTAGTCATAACATATCTTCTTCTTACTTTAAATCTATCTTCTATAAATTTGAGTAAGGATTGGAGATTATATGGCACAGTATTGGTCTGAAATAATATTAGATACTTATGAGTAAGCAAATAAAAAAGCCATGCTTTGGCATTAGTTACAATATATATATATATATCCCTTTAATATATGATTTTTTTTTCTACAGTACATGATTTTCCATCCCTGCACTCCTATATGTAATATATACAGGGTTTGAAATCAGACTTTTACATGACTCTTAATTATCCATGTCATCTTATACTGCTGACACACTTGATCACACCCATGTTGAAAAGATAAATAATCACCAATATATGTATTTTATGGTAAACCAGCATTCATCAGTTGATCCAGATTATCTTCTCCACACATATATACAATCAATGCTCAGCTTATATTAAGATAGCCAATCATCATACATTTCATTGAAAATCTGTTGATGGAACACTCAAAGTCCATATTAGTGTCAACCTTGTCATCCTACCCATGTCACCCATAAGTCACTCTGACTCCTTATGTGCAGGACATAATCCATTTACATACATATATGAGGGATGGGCAGACCTTACAGCACTATATTTTAATATATGAATTTTTTCTACAGTACAGGCTTTTTCATACTTGCACTCCAATATGTAATATATAGGAGGCTTGAACTCAGATTTCACATGACCCTCAACTATCCACATTATCTCATACTGCTGACACACTTGATCACACACATATCAAAAAAATAAATAATGACCAATATATGTATTTCATGCTAAGCCAGCACTCATCAGCTGATCCAGATTATTATCTCCACACATATATACAATGAATGCTCAGCTTATATTAAAATAGCCAATCGTCATACTTAATGAACAGACTTAAATCCACTCCACCCCACAACTCTTCAGCCATCCATTTTATTGAAAATCTGATATTGGCATATTCAAAGTCCATATTGGTGTCAACCTTGTCATTCTACCCATGTTGACCATAAGTCACTCTGACCCCTCATGTACAGGACATAATCCATTTACATACATATACGAGGGATGGATAAGACCATACAGCACTATATTTTAATATATGAATTTTTTCTACAATACATAAATCCTTTAAATATTTTATTTTTGCAAATTCTTAATTATTACTTTACTTCTAAATAGTATAAGGGCGCATAAATAAAAAAATAGATTGAATATTTATATATGAGTTTATTCGGAATTATTTTCCTTTTCCTTATTCTACTGTCTAAATCTAATAAACTTTTACTTAACCAATGTTTGAAACTTGAAACTTTACTAATATATAAGATTACTATTTTTGGTAAACGATAATATTATTCGGTTATCACACCCTTACATATTTAATACTATACCCACCACTCTCCACTCTATCTAATAACACCGATACACTCAAGCACATATATGCTGAAAAGATAAATAATCACCAATATACATATTTCATGCTAAACCAGCAATCATCAGTTGGTCCAGATTATCATCTCCCACACATATATACTATAAGTGCTTGGATATATATTAAGATAAACAATCTTCATACTTTTATGGACTGGCTCCAATCTATTACACACTCCAACTCTTCAACCGTCCATCCAATTGAAAATCTGATGATGGAATGCGCAAGGCCACCCTAAGGCCGAGATTCTTGTCACACCCATGTTGACCCAAGGTCAATCTGCCCACATGTACAGGACATAATCCATTAAATACATATTAGCATGAAATACGTATATTGGTGATTATTTATCTTTTCTGCATATATGTGCTTGGGTGTATCGGTGTTATTAGATAGAGTGGAGAGTGGTGGGTCTTGTGAAAGTCTGTGCTCATAAACCCTATATTACATATATAGACACATGGTATATATTAAGCCTGTGTTTCAGTTATTACATTGTAGAGATGTCTGCCCATCCTTGCATATGTATTTAATGGATTATGTCCTGTACATGTGGGGTTCAGATTGACCTTGGGTCAACATGGGTGTGACAAGAATCTCGGCCTTAGGGTGGCCTTCGAGCATTCCATCATCAGATTTTCAATTGGATGGACGGTTGAAGAGTTGGAGTATGTAGTAGATTGGAGCCAGTCCATTAAAGTATGAAGATTGTCTATCTTAATATATATCCGAGCACTTATAGTATATATGTGTGGGAGATGATAATCTGGACCAACTGATGATTGCTGGTTTAGCATGAAATACGGATATTGGTGATTATTTATCTTTTCAGCATATATGTGCTTGAGTGTATCGGTGTTATTAGATAGAGTGGAGAGTGGTGGGTCTTGTGAAAGTCTGTGCTCATATACCCTATATTACATATATAGACACATGGTATATATTAAGCCTGTGTTTCAGTTATTATATTTAATATTATAATTCTCTACTTTTAATTGGAAATACATTTTACCATTCACTGAACTTTTTTCACATTTTTAAAATTTAAATATTAGTATTATTTTCTTCAAAAAAGTCTTTAAGATAAGATGACTTTTAGTTTTTAATTATAATTTTATATATAATAAAAAATATGTAAAAAAAAAAAGTATATAGGCATCAGATAGAAAACAAGTACATTTTTTGTTTTGTTTTCTTTCAGGTTACACAAATAGTAATGTTAATATTTAGCAAACAAAAAAAATATTTATTTGAATTAATTTTAACTCTATCTATTTCTAATATAACTTTAAAATGCTAATCTATATATATATAATTGTTGTTTAATTATATATATTGATAAACATTTCTGCTAATATATACATATATAATTGTTGTTTAATTATATATATAAATTGATAAACATTTCTAAGACAATGAGGGGATTGTTTCAGGCGCTGGTTTTCTTCTTCTCTGGGGAGGGGGGGGAGATAATGTGTCCATTGCGGTTTCAATTTCTCAGTTATAGTATGTGAAACAACATTGAATAAAACGATGAGTTAAACTTTGTGTGGCACACTATATAATCATGTAAACTCGAAGATTTGTAACAAGATAATAAATATCATCAAATTTTTTCTTCATTGAATACCATTTAATGTACCCTATTTTTAACCTTATTATATGAGTTGTAACCAAATTACAGAATAAAATTTTTTATATAAAAAAAAACATTTCTAAGACAAATTATAATTAAATTCTAACACTAGGAACGCTGAATAAGAAAAGCTTCAGTGTAGATATATCTTAAAAATTGAGCTAAGCACTTTCGCTATCTGGCTATGATGTTATATTCATAGCAATGAGTGAAAGACAAGAGGGTGGTGGGTATAAATAGAATGTAAATTTATGTAAATGTAAAAGATAGCCAACATTTTAGGGAGGGGGAAGCAGGATTTCCTTTTATTTATAGTATGAGTTATTGGCAATGTACTACACCATTTTATTTTTTGTGCTTGGAATCATTTTGTGATGCACATAACATTGGATAATGTGGGTTTAAATGTGTGGCTGAGTGTATTTTGATAACTCATAGAGAGGAAAGCAGGAATTCTTTTTATTTATAGAGTATGAGTTACTTGTGATGTACCATACCTTTTTATTTTGTGATTGTAGTCATTTCTTGGATGCACATGACATTGGCTGATGTGGGTTCAAATGTGTGGCTGAGTATGTTTTGATGCTCCAGAAATATGGATTTATGTTTTGGATTGCTTTTGGCCCTTTTGTTATGGTATTGATGTTGAAACAATCTTGTTGCAAGGCTGCTGCATAATTTTCCATAGTATACTGCATTATAGCTGGTTTGAGTGCAGGCGATCTTGTAAATGGAGTGTGGTGGGGTATGTTTAGTGGGGAGCCTATCTTTGGAGTTGTTGACATTGAAAGCACTTAGTGCAAGTTTTAAGATGTCTACACTGAATATTTTCTTATTTAGCATTTCTATCTCTTAGAATTTACTTAGAATTTAATTGCAATTGTTGTTTAATAAAGTCATAGAATGGCAAACTCAAGAACTCAAGTTCGATTTACTCTAACCCAATCAATCACTTTGTTATACTCAAACATCACCAATGCATTCTTTTGAACTACAAACATGCAATCAATTTTATCTAACATTTAACGATATATACAGACAAAATAACAAATAAATATCTCCATTAATTTAAATTATTTCCAGATATATGTATTTTGAATATCATAATATTTTAAGTTAAAACAATGGCATTAATTTATTAGGTTGTATAACACTGTTTTCTTGAATTTCTTGAATTGTGATAACAAGATTCAGAATATTTGAGGTATCTCTAATCATAAAATGCATATAATGCAGAGTTGGGAGTGACTAAACTTTGCAATGTATGATTCTTTATATGATTTAAATTAGTGATTTGACTTTATATGACAAGTAGGTAATGGAATAATTAAACATTTGTTCATTATGATGGCACAAACACACGTATGTGCATATATGTAAGATTAATTTTATCTGAAAAGCTTTAACACATTTTAGAATAAGGCAAAATATTAGGTGATGACCATGTTTATATCAGTTAATAGTCCACTAGAGGGAGCCTGGGACTCCAGTTTTCGCTGTTACAGGCTACCTGTTTAATTCACTAAAGTCATAGTCCAATTTTGGATTCATAGAAGGAAGGTTTACCAAGATGTAAGTGAATACCTGTTTTATTGTTTTTTCATTTTTATAAGAAATTTTGAAACAGTTTTCACTCAAGAATAATTGAGAATTTCTATCAGTCCAGTTATGAAAATATTTGCCATTAGAAATAGGCCAAAGCTAGGTTAAATAATTCTGGGAATCATTAGAATAACATAAAACCTTGAAAAATTTAAAACAAATCAAATAATTCTAAAAAAAATAGAGACCCTAGAAATCCAAATGTCTTGCTAGAATAAACAGAGAAATCATTTGGATATCAAAGCTCATAAAAAACATGGAAAATAAAATGTTAACAAAGATGGTTTTAAGAATTTCATCATTGCATCAGATATTAGAAATGTGAAACAAGTTTCTGTGACTGCAAACCAGTCAGGGTAGGTAGAAAATGGCCTAGGGATTATTATAGATACAAAAATTAATCATAAAACTAAAGGAAAAAAAGAAATCTCAGTATTAGATTGTTCATAGAAAAAAGATATGACATCGACGTGTCAAACCGGAAGTTGCCAAATGCGGCTAAACAGTGTAGATTGGAAAATTATTTTAAACTTTTAATTCAATCTCAATTTTAGAATTGAACATTATAGATTATGACTCAAGCTATCTCCCTGCACAAAAATCAGTTTTCTCTGATGATCAGAACAGAAGTTATTAGCCCACTTCCGGTAAATTGGGGGCCTCAAAAATTAATTATTTTTTTTGCAAATCAACACAGAATTATAACAAAATGAGTCATGAACAAAAAGTAATAATTCAAAGACAAAATTAGTATAAATGATGTTTTAAATCTAAACAGAGATACTGAAGCATTCCAAAGTTTAACAACAAACTTTCAGATTATACAACTGAATCCTTGATTACCAAGCAAGACCTAAAAATTAATTATAGGAAGCAGAACCCAATTAGTATCAACAAATAAGGTGTGTACAGTTAATATACACACTTTCCCCTTTCATATCTATCCTTCCTCTTTCACCATGTTGCCCCTAAATTTCATTTTTATGATTCTTTGTAAACCTCTTATTTAACTGTATTTGTATCTTTTTTTTTGGATGAATAAAGTTTCATCACTTAGAAAAAAACATTAGTAGCCATTTATAACAGGGAATTAAAAGAATAAAAAAACAAAGATATCAGCAAGGATTAAAAATAAAAATTAAGGGTAAGTTTAACAGCAATTATAAAAGTGAATCATTGACATAATCTGTTAATTTGTCTAACAATAAAGAACAATCAAAAAAGCTAAGTGATATTCATAATCTAAGAGAAATGAAATATTTTTCTTAACAATTTTTTAAGGGTAATTCACTACTTTATAAAGTAAAGAAAATCCAGTAAATAATGAAAACTCTAAAAATTAAGACTCAAGTTCTGTTTTATGCACCAATATTTAAATATGTCTCAGAATAAAATTATTGAATAAATAATTGATTGCCTATTTTATAATATATCAAAATTTAATTGAGTATAGTGTTTTCTTAATGTTTTAATATTATATATGCACAGACAAATATTTATAAATTTGTATTAATAAAACATTTTAAAATGTTTCATGCATATAAATTATTAGAATAGAAAGATTATTTATTATCACAAATATTTTTTTGATAAATCAAATATATTAATTTGCTTCTGACTAATCATTGAATCCTTTTTGAAAAAATGATTATTAAGCTCAAAATTTGTTTAATATAGGGAACAATTTTCTTTTACATTTGTAAACCAATACTAAATAAAAAGTAAATGGTGTCTAAAAATAATCAAACTATTCTCATACTTTAATTTTGGCTATTAAAAATAGATGTGTAGAAAAACAATGCCAAAAAAAAATCAAAAAATATAATTCTAAAAAAATTATTTAATGAAAAATTATTAAATATTAAGATTGGAAAACATAAAATAAAGTAGAAAAATTTAAATAGTTTAATTTCTAGATGATAGCAAGTATTCTTTGCCCCCCAAAAGATGCAATTGCACAATAATAAGAATCAGCTAAATTCTCATCATGATTAAAACTAGAACAACTATTGAGAACAGTTCAATAAAATTCAGATTTGAAGCAATAGTAGGTATAATTTATAAAACAATAAGAGTATCAGGATTTATTTTGTTAAGAAGAGAGCTTACAGTATATTTGAGGGATGAATTCCCATGATTAGAAAACCAACAATACTTTGAAATTGCACAAGTGTCACAAAGTTAGGGAGGATTGAGATTATTAATTGATGTTTATGTAAAGAAGAAATGATTCTAAATTTGATATTTTCTTTTGACCTATACAAAAACAATCTATTTATTAACATTTAAATTATTTTAAACTAATCCACTCTATTAGAAAAATAGTTAGTACATAAGTTGCCTTAACATATATGAAATTCAAATATAAAGTTTACTCATTTTTCAAGTAGTTAAAGCATTTTTCAAATGTTTTCAGCCTATATTTAACATTGTTTAAAAAATAGAATAAAACTATAGTTAATTAAAAATTGACAGTACAAAAATAATTTAATGCTTTTTTATGAACTGAATATAACCATGGTCATAATACAATGTACTTATAATCACTAGTGAGAAAAGTGTTATATATATAAATTTTAATGATAAATTATGTAAAGAAAAGTTATCTTCCTTATATAAAATGAATGCGTTTAGTTTAATCTTTTCAGTAATAAACACACTATATACATTTTGTACTCAGAATCATTTGATTCATTGTATTAAAAGTAACTATTTCCCTCATACAATTATCACCATTATGATAGAAAAAGCTAAGACCACCACTACCCTAGCATTTAAATTGTACACAAAAAAGAAGAAACTGGAAACAAAATGTTAAAGTTGCTTTTGCTCGCCCCAAAATATCTGAGATGATAAACATAGCTATACAAAACTTTTAAAAATGTGAAGTTTCATCTTTCTAAGCAATTAAAAAGTATATCTCAACCAACAATAAAGTTATAATCAAGAAATTATTCTATTTATTGTAAATATGTGAAGTAATGTATTTTTTCTAGTAACTTGATTCAGACTAAAAACAGAATAACTGGTAGATCATTCAAACTTAGTCCTTTTAAAAATAAAAATCTAGTAAATTTAATAGTAGCAATTCTGAAGAGCCTAGAAAAACAAAAAAACATCTAAGCCCGAAAAAGCTGTAAAATATAAACCTGTCAAGAAGAAGAAAACATTCATATGAAAGAAGCCAAATTCTCCACAATCGAAAAAAGAAGCTACCAAGACTAAGAAATCCAGTGCTCCCATGTCAAAACTGCCAAATGAAAATCAAAAATGCATCACCCTGCTTTCCAAGCAGCTGGCCGAGTTCGCTTCCCGGTTAATGCTTTGACATATATATATATAGAAAAAGTAAACCGCCAAGGTCTAAATTTTAATTTTAATAAATAATTTATATTCAAAATATTCAGTTTGATCAATATATAATTTAATTAAAAAAATACAGCATTAAATAGAACAATAAATTCCTTTTCAGTTAAAATATTTATTTATTTATATATAAAGTTTAATATTAATAACTAAGTGAAATTTATTAATAGGTCAGAATATAATGTCTAAAAAGAACTCTGTAAATTAAAGAAGCTTAAATATAAAGAAATTCTTAGAAAATCTTTTACTTTATATAAGTAAGGATAAAAACTTCTATTAATAACATAAATTTGTTTTCTTAAAAGAATGAAGAAGTATTTTCCTTTTGCATAATAAATATTTTACGGAGATTTAAAAACTGATTAAGTAATAAGGACGTCTTAAAAGCTATTATTTTATAGTCTGATTTTATAAAAATAAAAACACCTATTAATACTATAAATTATTTGTTTTCTTATGAAAATAAAGAAGTATTTTTTTGAACAATAAATAATTTTCCTTTCAAACTTTATTGAGGAATTATACAATGGTTACATTGGTTTTACATATTGTTACTATGGATTATACAGATTATTACAATGATTTATATGCATGTATTATAGAGTTCTGTGGTGTTGTGTTCAGGCGTAATCTTAGAGTACTTCTTCACTGGGTAGATCAACTAGGGCCCATGTGTTTTCTGCAATGTTAAGGTAGGCTGTGGAAAAGTCTGTTTTGCGAGTTTTATTCAGCATATGATAGAAGGCTGTCTCAATGTTTGGGTATTCAGACTTGCTTATGACCAGCTTACATCGAAGAGACCAGATTGTAAAGTTCACAAATGTTGCCAGTCTAAGATGTGCATAAGTTCCTTGTTCTATCACATTGGTCAGAGACAAAGAATTGTGAGATCGGAAGAGAGTTTTTTATGTTAATGCATTGTAGTAGGATATACTTATATTTTAAACAAATCGGTTTTGGTTTTATGATCACATAATTTAATTTTATTTCACGCTAGTATTCTTTGAGCTAATATTATATACATAAACATATTTTAATAAATGGTATTTATTAGTTATAGCTATGGAAAAATTAAATTTTAAATAATTATATATATATTTACATAAAGTCATTGTAAATAAAGATGTCCGAAATTTGTTACTATTATCAATTAAACTATTATTTTAGTATTTAAATAGGAATAACATTCTAATTTTGAAATATTGTTATTGTTTCTGATACATCTGAAGAGATGGAGTATAAAATACATGTTATGTTGAGATTGACCAATATTTACAACACTGGTAAAACATTTATTCACTTCTATATACCACCCAAAACACACTATTAAAATATATCTCAAAATTAAAATAGAGATCATCTTTAAAGTATGTAAGATTATTGCAATTACATTAAATTAAATCTCACTGGTCATGGGCGTTAGAGTTGTAACTGACTCTAGAAATATGAAACATGAGATGGTTATCTTCATTCCAAACCATCTAATTATCAAACGTAAAGAATATAAGATAATAAGCAGGTGTAATGTGAAGTAAGGATATAATGGAGTAAATCAAAACGAATTACTATAATATAAAAAATAAAATAAGAGTTTTAAGGTTTATAAAATAATTTTTTTTTTAAATTATTAAATGAAAAATTAAGATTTTAAAATTAAGAAATAGGATTATAATAAAAATAAAAAGGTAAAGATTAGATTTAAATTTTAGATGTTTTACTTATTTATAAGTATTCATTTATTTAGAAATATGTAGGTATATGTCTGTATCTTTGTGATTATATATATATGTATAATTTGTGTATATGTATGTAAAATATACTTTTTGTATATATATATATGTGTATATGGTTTGTATATATATTTTGTAGTTCTGAGGAAGATTGCAGGGGCAATTAAAACTGTTAACTGTCAAGAAATGATTATATGAGAATTGGTTTAATAATAAAGGAATTAAATATGTAAAAAGAAGATTTATAATTCAATACTATAAATCATCATTTGGATTGTTAACTTTCAATTGACAAGAAATCAAATATCAACTTTTAGAATGAACCGCTTAAACGAATCAATGTTTTGATTGAATCAATTTATTCAGAAAGATGAAATACACAAAACATCTTATTTATATATATATATTTAAAAAAGAATTACTATTACTAAACTACTAATACTAGGTTCTTCTTTCATGGCAGACATAAACTATTCTTATATTTTGCTTCATATTTATGTAATTAAAAGTATGAAATCTGAAAACAATTTAAAACATTTAATGCCATTAATATTATGAATATTTAAAAAAAACTATTAATAAAATTTTATTAATACTTTTTTCTTTTAAAATCAATATTTATCTACCAAAGATTAAGAAATTTTTGACAAACTTAAAAAACTTATAGCTATGATAAAAATAAATAAAAATAAAATAAGACTGGAAATCAAAACTTTAGATCAATAAAAGAAAACAAATTTTCATTTATACAGTTTGTATAAAAATAACTCCAACTTTCATGCTAATGAAATTGTCAATTTATATTTAAATATCTAAGCCTAAGATTGATAGATAGAACTCTCCAAAATGGAATCATTTAAGCAGAATTTAGTTCTGCTTTAAAACAATTTCTTCCAATTCAGCCTAACAGAAACCTTAGATATTAGTGAACATAAACCTTATTTTTACTGACATAAACTTCAATAGACTCAATTAGTAGACAACACACTTCCAGATTCTAAAAACATAGAAAATCAAAGCTAAATCATGATTTTACACTATTCAGTACTATTATATATAAAAGCAGTACTAAGACTGCATAAATTACCAATGAAATCACTTTCAAAAAGTCTTATTTGTTCTACATATTTTTCATAAAATAGTGCTAACAAGAGATACATCAAAAATTAAAGATCATATTTATCATGAAAGATTAGCTAGGATGAAACTGTAATGAACAATTGTGCCAATCTTTATAAAATGATTGATGGTAAACTAAAGTACTATCTTTATTGGTATTACTCTAGGTTATGATGCTGAAAAAAAGATTTTCTTTATAAAAAATTTTAACATAGGAAAAACAATAATTTATTTGAACAATGTTTTCTAACAGAAACACACAAAATTGTTAACAAAGTCTCTCTATGAGAAGGCATTGCAGATAATTTTATATGTGTTTTATTTAATATACCAGATATACTCAGCCTAGTAAATGCCTTTGTTTTTTTTTAATTGGTTGCCTTAACAATTGTTTTAAAGGTTAAATGTAAGTGAAAAGATTTTAAATGTGAGAATTGTACAGTAGTCTAAAAAGTCATTATTTTGATTTCAATTAAAAGGTAACCAAAAATAAATGTAAATACAATACCATAGCATCTATTTTTCCCCCTCACATCATATTTCAAACATGAATTTATGTACTATAATTATATTTTATTTGTGATTTAAATATTATATATCTATAGTTAAAAGCACATGTACTGATTTTTTCCTGAGCTTTTTTTATTAATGGCAGAATTAATTTGATTTCCTTTGCATAAATCTAAAAATATGTTAATATAAAACTAAAAGAAAATACAGTTACTACAGCATTCCAAACATGAATTTATGTACCATAATAACATGTATTTTTTTGCAATTTAAATATTATATCTCTGTAGTTAAAGTCACATGATTTTTTCCCAAATGTTTTTTTATTAATGGTGGAATTAGTTTGAATTATTTCATTTGAATAAAAATACTAATATGCTAACCAAAAGTAAATGTAAATACATTACTATAGCATCTATGTATTCCCCTCACTAAATATCATTTTTCAAACATGAATTTATGTACTGTAATCACATTTTCTTCATGATTTAAATACTATACTTCTGCAGTTAAAAGCACATGTATTGATTTTTTTTGAGCAGAATTACTTCCTTCACATTAACATAGTGGTTGTGAATTTTGCACATGACATCGAACATTCATACATTCACCATTAGGAATTTATAAATAAGATCCATCTTTGATCTTCCAGGAGTAATGTAAATAAACAAAAGATTAATCAATCAGGATGTCTCATGTGACATTTAAGCATCAAAGTTGAAAGATTGAGCTTTGATTCAGGAGTCTTTTAAAATTCATGAATTTGTCATTTTACTGCAGTACTGAATTATATAAAAAATCTTCAGGAAATGAAATATATATATAGTTGTGATAATGTTTTGAATTTATATATATAAAAAAGCCTCCCAAAAAAGAAAAAACTCTTAATAAAAAATAAAAAGTTTGAATATCTTTCTAAAAATTAAATCTTACCCCTCACTTAGTAACAAAAAACTCAAACCCAGTGCTGCCTAAAAGTGACTCAAATCATAGCATAGTTTATATTGCTCTAAACTCGGAATTATTTCTTTAAAATAAATATTATTTGAAAATGTAATTAAAGTATTTCAAAATAGCTTTTTTTATACTTGCATATTCTATTGTTGAAGATCATGTCTCTATATGAAAAAATGTTCACACTAAATGTCTGGATAAGCAATTAAAAATTAATATTACTCATTGTCCATATTTTCATATAAGAAAACTAGTTGCTTCATAGAAAATAATAAAATAATGATTTCCTCTCTAGGTGTTCAACTGAAAACTTTTAAATAATAAAAAATTATGAAGCAACAATTGGCTTCTTGTCATATTTCAATCTTATTTTGTATTTTAGATCCAATAATAATACAAGAGGATTTTATTTTTATAGAAATTATTGAAATCTCACAGATAGATTCAAGAAAATTCACCATTTTTTTTTTATCTTGTTTATATATAATTTTCAAAAGTTGAGAAAATTAATCACACAGCAAGTGTTCTTTAAGAGAAAGAATAAATGTTCAAAGGTTTTTCATATACAAAATCTTGTAATCTATTAATAATATAGAATAAATAGACTTACTGATAGAGGCTTCACAAAGGTTTTTCAATTAGTAAAACAATAATATTCTAAATTTCATGAAGAGATACACGAATTTTAAAAGAAAAATTTACAAATCTACTTAGGCATATCAAATGTTTTTGTAGACAATAACCATTCAGTTTAATCAATTAAATAATGTTACTTCTAAAGATCCAATATATGCTAAAATTTCTGTTCTGTAAAAGGAATGAAACTTTGTTATCATTATACCACCAAGTACCACATTACATAATAGCAACAACTAAATAAGTCACTCAAACATGGTCTCTAAAAACAGCGAAATGTGCTAGAAAATAAAAAAATACTTAAAATATATACCAACAATCCAAATTAAACATTTTCTATAATTAGACAAATCTATAATCATTCTCTTTGCTGACAAAATACTACTGATTGGGATAATGAAATAAAAGAATATTTCACAGCAGGCCAATAAAAAAATGACATGAAATCTACATCAATTACAGAAATAAAGCTACAACTATTATTAAGAAATGATCACAGGTACTTTACTGATTCAGAAAAAGGGAAATTAATAACCTATGTCTAAATGCCATAAAAATCTATTCTATTAAGATCTATTATTAGTTCTAGAAATTCAATGATTTTAAAGGTTTTTTTAAGGTTATTTATCCTCATATAATATAAAGTTCTTTGTTAGGGATTCTAAGCCACTTTGTGGAATTAATCGACAACATTGGTAAGATGTAAAAAAAATATTCTTAAATATATCCTATGATGAAGCATTTTCTATTATAAGGAAAAATATTACTTAGAAGCTAGAATATTTTTTATTGATAGTACAATGGAATTATTAACATTCTGTATAACAATAACATATTTCAATATAACATAGAATTTTTCTAACATAATCAAAGGTTATTGTTATCATTGATCAGCATCATTTACATAAAAGAATTTCAAACCACAAACATCAATACTAGTCCTTCTGTGTATAAAATCTGGTTTCACTATTACAAATATTTTGAACTCATGTCATTAACAAATGCCCTTCAATTAAATTCACATTAGAATTAAAATACAATAAAAATTGGCATTATCATCTTCATATAACAAGAATTTATTATGGCAAAATCAAAACTAGAGTTTACAGAAAAGACATGTATACAGGAAACATTTAGCATATACATTCAGTCATGACAAAAACACAAAGAAGTTACTATCCTATCACTATGAAACAGGGCAATATGTTCAGAAACCAATGAGTTGGAAAAAAAGAAATTTCTATGTTCTTATGAAGAATACTGATTCAACAGTTATTAAGAAAACCTTAAAAAGTTTATAAAAATTATCAAAAGAATAAAACCATTACACTTCTATACTACATTTATACATACTATGAATATCAGATAAAATAAAAAAATCTGCATAAACAATATAAATCACAATACATTTTCCAGTTCATAGCACATTTCAAGAAATCTTAACCTTTACAAAACTTAAACTGGAATTGTTGAAGAACAAAAACTAAACCCATGAAAAACCATATGATTGTAAAATAATATATTTTGATGAAAATGGCTGCCCTATTAAAAATAATTAAAAAGATATAAAATAATGAGTAAAAAGAAAAACAGAAGTGTCTAAAGTAGCAGACTATGCATGTTCCACTGAACATATATTTGACTGGAAAAGACAAGAATATTGGACTAAGAGAAAAAAGTAAAAAGAATTTAGAGAAGTTCTTCACATGACAAAGGCAAGTAGCTCCATAAGTCAAACTAGTATGATAGTTCATAATGTCTGAAAACCACTCATTAACTTTGTCTTTAGGAAAATGGAGAAATCAAGAAAATGCTCATAGATAAGTGTATAAATTTTAAAACTAATTGTTCTAATTGATAGAGTAATCAAATTGGTATTCAGTAATCATAAATTTAAAGATCACTGATTTGATTCTTATGCTAGCACTTTTACTGGTGAGACCATCAACATCTAACAAAGAGAGGAAAATAATAGCATTCAAACCATTGTGTTATATATTAACTTGTATTCAATTACAAACATATGAATATATTTGAAAAGTTTAAATTAAGTTTGAATTTTTGTAAAGACATTCGACAATTAATTCTAGATGATGGACATAATTCAACACATGATTACAAATAACATTCATCCGACTCCAACTTGGTAGTTGTGGCCATATATAATCACGAACCTTATTCATAAGGAAATCAATGATAAATGGAACATTTCTATAGCATAAAAATAAGTAAGTCAACACTTCATGATGTAAATCACTAATGGTGCTCTCCATGTTAACATATACTTACAGCACTTGATGGAGGACTTTAAGATTGGTGAGAACTCTGGAAATAATATCTGGATCTGTACAATATTCTCTTTGAATATACCTAATTGATGTAAATAGCATATAATAGTAGTATTTTATGTGTATATGTGTATGTATATAAATATATTTTTTTGGTTAAACTATATATTATTTTGTTTAAATCATTTATCATTGTCAAAGTTAAGGTTTTATCAAAGAACTATTAGGCCTTAAGTAATAATGAGTTAGAGCAACAAGTAAAGAACAATCATTTTTTAATATATTTGACGGTTGATTATTCAGAAGAGATGGATTGAGAAAATTATTTTCTTTAGTTTTACAATTAATTGATTCCTAATTGATTTTAAAAGAAAGATAAAATAAGTGATCTCCACAAGGCTGGAATACATTGCATTTCAACAGATTTATTTAAACCACTTGGTCTTTTTAATATTTTAATAAACTTTCTCATGACCTTCAAATCATATTTTTCTAAATTAGCAATTATTTTAGCATTATCAAAATCAGATATGTAACCAATTTTTTAAAAAATGTGAAGTTAAAAACTGGTGTATTTATCTTTTGATTAAAGGCATTTTAATGCTAATTCTGATATTAATTCATCTATTGCATTGATGTATACAGCTTTTTGAGTACTGTGAATATGAAATTTTATAGACATCTTGATATTCCAAAAGTAATCAACCTAAGTTTATAAAACAAATTACCACTTTTTTTTTGCTAATTGAAATTAGGTAGGCTTATACTAATTTTATCAGTGATTAATTTAATATAAGCTAAAAATAACTCTATAACTACTTGAGTTTCAATTTTATCATCTTTTTTCTTTTAGTGTCATTGCTATGTAAAGCTTTATATATAATGATTTTATTGTAACAGTTAGAAAGTCAAATATTTTTAGTTCAATTTTTTTGACCACAGTGATTTTTATCAGACAAACTATATTCTCCCATAAAAAGATTTTTTTCCATAGAAAATATATGAACAGGATGATGATGAGAATATTGATAAAAAGTCATCACACTTTCTAGCAATTAAAACATCTAGAAAAGAAAGTTGCCATTATTTTTAATTTCAATGATAAACTTAATATTAGAATGCCATCCATTAAGAAAAACAAGAAAAAAATCTAAGGCATCAATACCATGAGGTCATATAACAAATGTATCATCCACAAATCTAAGCCAAATAGAAGTTCTCTTACTAACTGCATTTAATATTTAATTTTCAAAATTATTCATATTGAGATCAGTAAGTACAAATGTCAGTAGAGAATCCATAGAAAGTCCTTTAATTTGCTTATACTTTTAAAAGTCATGAATAAAAAATGTATTTTCAAAGCAATGTTTTGTTAATGGAATAATAAAAATCAGGAAAATTATTGCATTGAGCTATTACAGATAAAATGTCTTCACTAAGAATACTGGTAAACATAGAAGGAATATCAAAACAGCCCAATAAATCACTTTTAGTTAGCTTTAAATTCTTAATAGTAAAAATAAAATGATGTTTTAATTCTTTATGGAATGTTATCTGTCAATGGTTGTAAGCAGTAGGCTAAATATTGAGCCAAAGAATGAATGAAGAATCTATAGACACACAATAGGTGTCAAGGGTCCCTCAGGTTTAAGAATTTTAGGTAAAACAAAAAATTTAAGGTATAATGAATCTCTAACAATCTTTTTATAAGTGCCATCATTTAGTAAATTTAAATTTTATTGTTAAGTTTGGTCTGGATTGCAGACTTAAACCAACAGTAACAAAAAACACAAACACCTAAAATTCAATTAATAAGATTTATTAGAATTAAATATATTTACATAATATACAATATCAGTGAATATACTGCCATGTATATAATCTCAATTAATGCAGGGCTAGTGGTGCCCAAAATACTCAACTCACTTCCAGCTGTATCTAACAGCCTGTCTTGTGAGTTTGTCCAAAGACTCTTTCAGCTGTACCAGATAGCTTGTCTGGAGGTGGCTGTGGTCTTAGCAGCTTCCAGTTCTATTATGGACTTACCTCCTTGTGTATACATATAGCATAATGGCTATAATGTAAACACTCACTGTTAGCAGTGGTTTCAGTGGAGTATGTGTGCAATCACTTAAGTAGACAGACCTTCTCCCTTTACCTGTAAAAAGGCTGACTATTTTTTTCCAGATCCCTAACCTTACTGAAAGTAAACAGATTCAGAGAGCATCATTGCCTATTGAACCATACTAACCATTGACTGAGTTTTATCTATATGTTTATGCATTGGTTAGTGGTAATGATTGCTCAATCTGATCAGATAAGGAAGAAAACTGGACTAGCTCATTTCTGAAGGCAAGGTGAAATATGGAAATTGTTATAATCTAAATCAGGAGTGGGCAATTGTTTTGGCTTGGGGGCCGCATAGGTTGGTGAAGGGCCGCATCGGGGACCACTTTGTGGAAATGAAGGTTAACGGAGAGCCGCATCTTTTTTTCATGACACAATAAACACACTGCTTTATTCCCTGTATTACCAAAGAAATATTTGTTTGTCCATTCTTCATTAAACACATGACATTCATTACCAATTTTACATTTTTTTGGAGCATTCATGGTTTTACAAAAGTTGGATATATATATATTTGCTAATGCAAAGACAAAATTGAAATTAATCAGATCAACTGGAAAAGCACTGCACATCGTATCTACACTGCGCATGTATATTGATGTGGCCATTCTAGTGGAAAATATGAGATGAATATTCAGTCATGCAACAGGAAGGAAATCTCAGTCCAAGGTGGATTTTTCTGATTGTCTTGGAGGGCTGCATAAAAACTCTTAGCGGGCCGCATGTGGCCCTTGGGCTGCTATTTGCCCACCCCTGATCTAAATGATTAAGTATGACAGTCAAATTATCTTTATCTGCTAGAATGATATCAATAGCAGTCATCTTTTTTTAAATGAAGTACAACAAATTCTTCTTTAGATAAATCACATTTTAGTTATTTCATATTTTTTAAGGCATCACAAACTTCAAATCTAATAAAATCGGCAATAAGTCAATTTTTTTTAAAATTCCACTTTACAGATAATATTTTCAACTGGATTATGTTTAAAAGCATGCACACAATTAAAACCTTTCTCCAATGAGGAAACTTTATTTGAAAAAGGTTGAGGATTAGATTATTTTTTGACAACTTAAATTGTTTTATTTTAATTATCTGTAAAGCTGGTTTCTGTTTTTTTTTGTTTAAAAGTTATAAATTGTAAATCTTTAATAGTTAAGAAATTAGTAATATTATCGAAAATAGATAAAAAAACTGAATGAATAATATTACCCAATGTTTTACATTCTTTTAACAAAAGACAATAAAAATAATTTAATTTTTTCTGATATAATGAATAAAAGAAATTTTTTTTTTATTAGCTATTTGTAGAATGTTGATTATTTTATGAGAGTTGGAATAAAATTTCAATTTGCAATATTTCAGAATTACTTCATTATCTCTACGACAATTTAAAAATATGAGATCATATAGAAAATTATCTTTTTTAATGAAGATCTTTCAAATGCTTTATTACTTAACATCTAACAGTTTTTCATTAACACCTTTATCTTGACTATGGTTAATGATATTTAGTCAAAATGTTAGGAATTTAAAAAATAATGCACAGTTTAACCCCAAAAAGACTTTATTTACATTATTTAACTGTAAAAATATTAAATATAAGATATTTATGTATTGTTCTTTCAGTCTTCTCACTGTCTGTGTTTTGGTTAATTATCCATTTTCAGGGTGTTATGTTTTAAACAATATGGATGGTTTTTTTTAAAAGATGCTTATTGTATTAAATATTTCATTGATTTTTTTTTTTTAAAAGATGATTATAAAAACACAATAAATTACACAAAACTCCAAATGATTGTAATTAAATAAAATTTAATATAACTGCAATAAACAATTTAAGAAACATGATGAAAGAATACTCGCTTCAAACACATTTTGAGATTATACCACTATTATCTCCTTTCGCACACAAAGTCTTATAGTATGCCCATTAGCACCCACTTTTCATGCAGGCACTATTATTCCCATAATTTTGAAAATATTTCACTGTGACTTCATCTGTCATTGGTAAATTCCAAATTTTAATTATTTTTGCAAAAAGTTAGGAAAAATAATTAACCAACAGCTTTAATGAATGCTACAATAAACATTAAAAAAAATCATGACAGGTTTTGCCACACATTAACAATATGTACATTATTATATACGTAAAAAAATAATTCATTAAATGTTGTGAATGGCATTTATAAAAAAAATATTATTTTTTAAAGTTAACATGAATTTATATTCGATTTTTTAATATTTTATAAACTTAACAAGTAATACATGTTCGATAAAATTATTCTGTGAAGAAAACAAATAATTTGATCCTCCTAATGGGTGATTAACCAAAAAGCACCCAATGAAGAGAGTGAAGTTAACAATACGTAAGTACTAAATATTATATACATAGGAAGAAGTAGAAACATAAAGAGAAAAGAAAATTGCATAGACCTAGAATTTGCAACTTTAGTTTCTGCATTAAAAACTAAATTCTTCTGTTTAAAGTCTAAAGCTTTTATTTATATCATAATGATTTTAACAAAGGACTGCAGCATGTATAATGTGAATTAGTTGTAAAACAAAAGTGGCAGGTTTTATGTACAGGTTTAAAAAATCCATTCAATTTGAAAGTAAAGGCATCAATACTTTATGGAGAGTATTATGCATGAAACACAAATGATGACTATTTATGGGCATATGTTTATAGTCTCTATAGAAGGATTTGAAATATTGTAGCATTTATAAAACTATAATAAAGATTACGAAATATTAACTGGGTAAAGATTGGGAAAATTGTAAAAAAACAAAAAGAATATCTAATCGATTATCTCATATAGAATCGATAGAGAAATTTTTTTTTCTAAAGTAATTATTTTTAAAATTCTAGCAAATAACTTTCCATTTAATTAAGTAGCTCCTTTTCTAAATGATTTATAAAATAATGAGATCAAGGAGTATCTGAATAATTATAGGAAAAAAGAAGATTGTAATATGTTTGTGAAGATATAGGAAAGACAGCCATGCCTTGTAGCACATTATTAGTAACTGATAACGATTAACAAAGTATATTTATTTACATTATAATTATAACAACATGAAATATAATCTCAGGTATTATTTTAAATACTATTTGAATGCAAGCTTAATTCACATATTTGGAGTTTAGATATAATTATAGAGGATTTGAACACAGACTTTGAAGCTCCCTTCAGTTATCCATTCTATCTTATACAACCTATACACAGCCACAATGTGAAAAAGTTAAATGATCTCCAATATATGTATTTTGTGATCTGTACCAACTAATGAGTGCTGATTTAGCACAAAAAAATTATATTGGAGATTATTTATATTTTTTACATGTGCATGGTCATGTGTAACAGTTGTATGAGATAGAATGGATAGTTGAAGAGAACTTGAAAATCTGTGCCCAAATCCCTATAGTCAAGCATTGTTAGGTGAGAGGTCAGTGCAGCTGCCTTGCAAGCAAGCAGTTGCTTGCAGACAGTTGTTGCGGGTTCGCCTCCCAGCCAATGCTATGACATATGGAAAAAATCCCTATATTTACTTTAAATAGTATAACATTTCCCTGTATTTGGTGTATGTGTGTTTTTTTTTTAAAAAAGTCAAGAAATTAAAAAAAAAAAAAAATTTTAATTTTCTTTTTTACTCTGAAATTTATTTTCTAAAAAAAATGAGCCGATATCTTTGTGTGACCATAAAATAATGGATTTAAAAATTAAAATTTCTGTATTAAACTTCACACTGTTACATCTACAGCTCAAATATCACATGATCTCCAGAGCAACAAACTATTTAATTATGATGTTTTATTAGAATAAAAAATATCTGATTTCATTTTACTTTGCTCTATTTTTAGTGATAATCTTTTTCAAATATTTTAAAAAAAAGTTAACAAAACAATCTAAATTTATGGTTGTGAAATAAATCTGAGGTAGAAAATAGAATAACATTATAAAATATAATAGTTAAGTTCAAATATAAATCAAGATAAAAACGTGATCACATGATTGATATTTTTATTTTTTTTATTTTTTATTTTTTTATTTTTTTTATGATTGATATTTTGGCATTGATATCTCATCTTTAACCGAATTTATTCAAAGATTTTTATTTGTGAAAAAACTTTCCAAAAATAATCCAGAATTTAAATCTATTTTGTTAAAGAAAATGGTCTGCATCAAAAGAGATGACAGAAAATGCAATGTTAAAGAAGATTGGCTTATCACTAACAATAACCATGCCATCAATAAAAAAGAGAATAGTATACAATTCTTCAAAAAGTAGAATATGCAAATCATTAATTTTAATAAATTAGCATTTACATATAAATACTATAACATTTCCAAAAGCTTTTAAGTGCTATCGATCTCACTTAACCAGCCAAAGGCATGCTCAGCCACAACCAACAAATTAAACTGAATAAATCTTTATTCGCCAATGTTCATAATATTAAAAACTAATTAACACATTATTATTTTTTTAAAAAAAAGTGTATTCCCAATTTCTTTCAAAGGATTCATTATTTATTATGCAATGCAAAGTTTAATGCAGGAGTAGAATGGTGCATTCAGGAAATAAATTTATGGTTTGCAGCTCATTTATGTTACTTCCATTGCATGATTGCTTTATGATCTTGCCAACAACAAATTTAATTTTACAAATCCAATAGTGAAATTATATAGATTTGACCTTCCTACATAAAACCAAATCACATCTATAGATTTAGGATACACTATAATTGTTGTGGTCATCTTTATAAATGGAATCTGACATCTACTGAGCTATGCAGATGTTATCAAAAATAAACCCTAATTCACATGAGTACAATGTCAGAAATAAAATATTTAATAAATTGTTACATTTTTATTTACCATTGTTAAACTCACTCCACTCACAACTTTGACAACATCCACCTCAGATAAATACAATAATGATTATTACTAATCATTTTCTAAACTACAGATTATTTCCAGCACATATATAAACTTTAAACCTCAGTTAAAGATTAATATAACTGATTTTTTAATTTTAAACATATACACACATGGAGTTATTCACTTTCCTCTTTCCCATGTATAATATCTTTATCGATATATTAACAACCTCCATACTTCCCCATTCTATTTTTTGGTTGGAATCTCTACACATTCCTTTACGTTATTTTGTTAGTAATGAAAGCTGTTTTCAAGGTCTATATGCTATATATATAAATAATTATTAATTATATATTGTTATAATGAACAATTTAAATTGGAGGTGAGTTGTTTGCTTATATTTGTTACTAGTTGACTGTTTGCTTTATATAAATAGACACACACATTTTTAAGCAGATATATAATTTTGACCTATGAAAGTTACGCTATTTTTTTTTTTTTTTTACATTTACCATTAAAAAACAGAAATCAGAAAGTTATAAAAATAACTTTTAACCAGAAGCAGTCTCATCACATTTCTTTAATAACTAAATTATAAAACTAGATAACCTTAAGAGCTTCTACACATTGCTTCATTAGAAAAACTGTCATGGAGTTTAGAATCTATTTCGTTCCAAATTTTCATTTGCTTCCACATTAAAGATAAGCACTTAAAATTCTTATAGTTTTTTTGCTCCATTTTTTTTTCCCAATTAAATCTGACAACCTAATACTAATGGATTACTAAAATGGTTTCAGAATTGCCCGAGGTCAGTTTAATAACGAAAGAAAGAAAAACTGTCAAAAAGTATATTTTATAACAGATTTATTTTTTTAAAAAATTCTTTGATTAATTAAATATGTGCGTATAAATACACAGCGATGGTTTCTGCTCTAAGAAAAGCAGACTTTGAAGAGAGTGCAAATAATCACAAACAGCTAATTATGATTAAATATATCATTATTTCTTAGAAAGAATTCTGAGTTAGAGATATCGCTAAAAAAGATAACAAGGGCTAAATCTTAAACGTTATCCCAAAAAGATTATAAAAAACTTAGAAAGAGATTACATGCAAGATATAGAAAAACAAAGCTATTAATGTGAAAAATTGCATTAAAATTTGAATTAATTGATAATAGTTAAAAACGAAGACGAAGAAATATCACTGTCTCGGTGAAGATGATATGCTATTTTAACTATTGATTCTGATTCAATGTAAAATTTAATATATATTTTTGCATTTAACTATACTATTTTATCTTTCTTCTTGCAGTAAGCTCTTTTTTTACAAAAGTCAATCAGAACTTTTCTTTGTATTTCTTTCATTCTCTGTATATTAAGAATCATCACCCTATGGGTTTTTTCTTAACTTCTCCATAAGATATTTTTGGCAATGAAAACTTTACTTTAACTAGAAACAACTCCTTTTTTCATGTTTTGCTTCTAAAAGCTTGCCTATTCAATAAATATATGGATATTTATGATTGCTATCCAGCTTTTCAAAATTTAAAACTAATTTAATTTATTATAGCTATTCTTAGTTCTACTTAAGAATGTTAATTACAGGTGTTTAAAACCAATTATTTCATTTTATTTTCATTTCACAATTATATAATATTCTCAATTATATAATTTTATTAATATTTAAATGGGTTTCTTCAGTCATCCTCAAACACATTGTGACAAATATATGTTTAAACAATGTTCAGATCTTTGTCTCTTAAATAATATTAATATTTTATATTGCACCAATTCACAAGAAACTACTTAAAATAAAATTGCAAATCCACTAGGTAGACTTTTCAAGTGCAAAGAACACAACACAAAACAAATATATATTATTCTATCTTCATATAATTCTAATTCTCATTCTAATTACCTGTAATATCAAATGAACTTTAAGTTAATAGCTTCAGAACTATATATTTTTATTAAAATAGATTTTTTAATTTCTCTCTTCTTTTCAAAAAAAAAAATCATAGCCAGCTTAAACATAATCTTTGGCTCATATTTCTTTCATGAATATATAATGCATATTTATATTTTTGTAAGAAATTATATATAGATCAAAGTAGTTTGAGCTTAAATGAAAGAATAAAATATTACAAAAGAGTAAATATTTTACTTCTGCATTATATATTCACAAATAAAATACAGAATCATAAGATTATGTTTGAGTAGACTAAGATGTCTTCTTTAAAAAAAAATGAAAAGGAAAAAAACTTAAAAGAATCTCTTTTAATAACAATTTATGATTCTAAAGCTGGTACCTCAATTAAAAATTCTTTTGATATTATAGGTAATTGGAATGTAAGTTAGAAGGTAGGACAATATATATTTGTTTTGTGTTATGTTATTTTGCACTTGAGCAATCTACTTTGCAGTAAACCAATTGATAATAAATTTTAAATTTTATTTTAGCTAATAATTTAATTGTCAATTGATATAATATTGTCTAATTTAGCTTTTGTTATTTGATATTTTAATCTTATATTACTATATTTGAGTTTCATTTAGCATTATGCAATTTTTAATTCATTTTTATATAGCTTTGTTTGGAGTTTTTCAAAGCATAAATTAATTATTTATGAATTGTGTTTTATATATGAAACATGTAATATGTTTGTTTAATAGCTTTTAATATCTAAGCTTATTTAAATTAGTACTTATGTTTAACATAATATTGGAATCAATATACGTAAGAAGTTGCAACCTATTAGGTAAAGGGATTTCCTTTTACCTAAATTGCATGATACAGACTTTGTGTTTCTAAATCAACATAGTGCTATTGAAATATTCTAGCATTGGTTTATATTTATTTACCTATATAGATATGTGTATCCTATCTTATAGATAATTGACTATTTCACTGTTCTGACTAATGTGTTTAATATTTTATTACACAAGGTTCTATGAACTACTTATTCCCAACTCTATAGTTATGCCTTTTGTAAAACAACTGTCATAAATTCTTAAATAATTAGGATATCAAAATATAGCTGTTTGTATTCATTTATTCTCGTTATACTAATAACAGATGACAAAATGAGAAGAAGCAGTTTTAATTATGATTGAAAATGATAAAACTAATGTATATAGATTGACATAATGTCTACATGAGTAAGGCAACAATATAAAATCCAACAAGGGCTTTGAGAACATTGGTTTTTCAATGAAATGGAAGATTGAATATTTAGAAGGGTGAGAAGAATGAAGTCTGTCCAGTAAAACTTAAGAAATTCCTATCTTAATATTAACCAAACACTGATTGTGCATACTTGTGGGAGATTATGATCTGGCCCAACTGGTGAGTGCTGGTTCTGCATAAAATATATATATTGGGAATCATCTTTTTTCACTGCTATGTGGTCATGTGTATTGGTTGCTTGAGATGGGGTAGAAAATGAATATAGACTGAAAATCCTAAGTTCTAATCCCTCTACTTACATATAGAAAAAAACATTATTTTCCTTATATATATATTGAGCCGGATAGTTTATCTGATTCAATAGTTTCATTGCCAAAAATAAAACTGACTTTTATTTCCATTAAATTCTAAAGTTAAAACATATAAGAGTACATGTATTAACCATACATACTCATTTATGTTTAAAATATGTCATTTTATTTTTTTTATAAATTTGATTTCTAAAATAGTTTTCTTTTACAGCTTGTTTTTATTTTATCAAATTAATTAAAAGCAAGCAAACTTTTTAATTGCATTCCTGTTTCTTTTATTTTAATTACAATCTATTTTAGTTTGATTTTAAAAGTGATTTAATTTTGTGTTGTTGTTTTTCTATAAGATAATCCCTGGTTAAAATTCTTAATTAAGGTTCAGCGGGAGATAAAGATTTACCCTGGGCTAAGGCTTATGATTGAAAAACAAAAAAGTTTATGTGGGAGATAGAGAGAGAGTATAAATAACCCCCAAAATTTCAGACATTTAGATTATTCTTGGCTGGAACAAGCTATTCAAAGTGATTGATTCAGCTTCTTATAATTTCACTATTCACTATACTATGTTGGCAGTTTGGACATTTAATTTTCCTTAAAAATTTGCTGTTAATAAAAGATTTTGGTTTCTTAAAGTTTGCTTTCATAAGATGTCAAAATTCACTGCTATGCAAATGCTAACTTACAACATGCCTTGTTAACTTAATTAAGGATGTACCTCTGGTTCCAAGCTGTTTTTTCATCATGCCATGAAAGTCTGAAGTAAAAAGGATTTTGAAATATGCCTCTAAACTTGCCACCATAAAGAAATTAAAATACCTGAAAATTGGAACTTAAAATAAAAGTGTGCACTCCTTGAAAATCTCAGGGGACTCTGTTTTACCGTAAGGTAAAAATATTTCTTATTCTTTCCAGGGTATATAAATCTTTTAATTAAATCTTTGCTCAATCTAAAAATAAATCTGTGGTTTTAATAATTATTTAATCTCATAAGTCTTGGAATCTTAGTTTTAAGATTCCAAGTTTGTTTTCAATTTTGTTTATTGGAAAGTGTATTGTGAGATTATAGTTTATATTCTTAATATGTCTCCTGTTATTTTATTAACTAGTTCTAAATGCTTTAGCAGTTTTTCTTAATTTTAATTTGCTCACCTGACCTTATTTTTATGGTCCCATAATTAATTTAAATTACTGTGGTTGCACTTTTTGCAAATCGCAAGTCTTTTGGCTGGCGGTTTTCGTGTTGGTTATTCTAGTTTTTTTGTAGTTGGAGATTTAGTTCCTTCTTTTCTAGATTACATAAGACCATAATCATTCTTTAAGTTTATTGTCTTATATGTGAAATCAACCATGAATTATCTTAAGAGTGGTACATCATGAGCTATTCTGCTGACGAAATGATGTTCTTATCTCGTTACCTTATTCTGGGTCAAGAAATGCTCCAGCGCTGTTTCATTGATTTCCTATAAGACTGTATTTTTTTATCTCTGAATCAGGAAACTAGAATTGTTGTTCTTTTATAAATCACCAGCAGGAAAATACTATTAATTCCCTTTCATTGTAGGTGAAAAAATGATTCTTTCTGCCAAGGCATTTAATGTTTAATATTTGTTGAACTCATATACACTCTCTGATGAATACACATATAAAAATCTAGGTCAAGCTTTAGTATTTTGTTTGATAAATTTATTTGATCTTTTATTTTTTGCTTTAAAGTTATTTGTCAGAGCATGTACTAAAAATTTAGTTTGTAGTGTTATTTTTAATTCTAATTATTTTATTTGTTTGATAAATACTTAGGCAGACATAAATAGTTTTCTAATTATTTACCTGTCTCCTATTGAGAATTTTAATTATTAAACTTAGCTTAATAGTGGCCAATCATTTGGTTGGTGATTCACCTGTATTATATGTCTGTTTTCCTCTGAGATTTAATGTTTAATCAATTTTTAAATCATTTACGCCGGAGTATTTTTTAAGTTTTCTATTTCTTTAAATTTGAGATTTAAGTTCTCTCCCATCTGACATATTCATTTACCATTTTTTGTGTTCTTGCATTGTAATCAACTGTGGCAATCTTAAACATGATTGTTCCATGCAGCAGTTCTGTGGACATTATGGCATCATCAGCCTAAGCTAGTGATCATTCGCCCACACTAGTTTTGTTGATTCATGCAAGAAACTTTCATTTGCTTTTCATTTTAGAACTTTTGAATAAGGAAACCTGAATTGCTCAGGTGAATCGCCAGATGAAGGAAAATCATTCCCTCCTTTTTTTTCTTTAATTCACTATTAGAAAATTAGTCTGTCTGCCAGAGCATTGGCATTTTATTCTTGTTAGTATATGCCTGATATAACCATGTTTATTGTGTGTAAATCTCTGCTTTAAAATTTTATATTACTCTTAATAAAACTTCAAATTAGTTTAAATAATTTTGCTGATGTTTGTCTTAGTGCTTTATTTCTCAATTTTCTGAACAATATTCATGAGTTCTTGCTATCTCTCTGAGACTAGTTGATACAAACCATCATCACCATCCACTTTTGATTATGGTAAACAAATTTTCCAGGTATGCAATGATCTGGTGGTGTCCTCTGTAATCAGGGGTGGATTGAGTGACCGTTACAATATATACACTATTTTAAACTTAATTTTAGTTTGTAGAGGATTTCTTGTAGCAAAAATTAAGATATGATGAAGGTTTAATAGAGCTTTCAATTATAATATGGTAATATTTTTACAATTTTTCCTGTGGAATTTGATACAGTGGGTGAGTGACACACTCGGGATTAAGCTCTATGGGTTATGGCCCAGTTCTGTTATGTTTAGTACTTAAATTTCTTATGAGCTATAAATCATCTTGTTTATTTTTTCCTGCATGATTTGGTGCATTAATAGAATGAGAGACTTTGGAGCCCAAAATTCATGGTTTCTGATCCATATCGATCATTACCGGTGCTTATAAACTCCAAAGCAATAAACAATTCAATTATTACTATGTATTCCAGATTCTGGAACTCTAGATTCATTGACTGCAGTTCAGTACTATCATTTTAATTCTTTTAGAACTCCCTGGTAATGAACCATTTAAATTTTGTATTATTCTTATCAATTCAAAACAATAATATGTAAGATATTTCCAATGTAATTAATAAAATTTAATTTAACAATTAATATTTGAAAAACTTCAAGTTTTGTCAGCCAATGATAAAGAAAATTACTTTGACTCAAGTATTATCATCTTAAGAATAATAAATAACTTGATAGTATTTTAGCCATAAGGATAATTATTTATGTTGTGTTTTAGGCAAAGTCTAATGAACTTTTCATTTCTTTAATAACTTAAAAGATAAAGTATTTCATCATAATACTATAATTACATCACAAATTTATAATATATTGAGAACTTATTCTATTAAGTTTATTGTTAAAAGGAAAACATGACATCTGTATATTGAAAATATGATGGAAAAATTAAAATAAACAATTAGTCTGGTATTCAACTTGATGAATACGATGCTGTCGAATTTATTATTGTAAAGATTAGATTGACTAGGTGAAGTGGATAAAAAATAATATATTTCTTAAAATGACTTTTTATCCACCCCCCCATCCACAACATGGATTTTGTCATAGTTTTTGAAGATATCCCAGAAGAGATGTAGTATAGATTGCATTCATTAAAATGATAGAGCTGAAGACAAAATATGTTGAAATAAAAAAAAATATTGAAGTTTTCCAAAAAAAAAAAGTCTGCTGCAAAAATGACTAAAAAAGACATAGCAAAGTATCAAAACTTGTCAAAAAAGCCAAATATTGGTTTCTGGAGTTGAAACATATCCACTTTATCCTAAAGTTAAATCTTGATTTTTTTTTTCCCCTATCAGTCAGTTTCTGGTGTCTAGAAGAGGTTTTAAGAGGTTAAGCTGCCAGTGTCAACTGTGCACCTTGTCAGATGAGACCTTTACTCATCTGCTATACTTCTGTCTGGTTTTATCTCCAGTCAGAGTTTTCATCTTGGAAAGGATGTCCCTTGACATCAGGGATACCCTTTCTGTCACATATTCCATCAAAAAGGGCACGTTTGCATCAATCAGACTTTCTATCTTTATATTGTTTGTGGTCTGGCTGACACAATGTAAGGTGATCTTCCGAAGGTCAAATGTCACAGTTCTGGACATTTTTGTCAAGCTTCTCCAACAAACTAAAACTAGAGACTGTCTATTGTCACTGACTCATTGGCATCAAGACACATGGGATCAAATAGCACTTCCAAATGATTGTGCTTGTGCTGATGTGACTGCTGTTGGGGGTCTGTGTTTCCACAAGAGACTATTAGTAGTGTGCAGGGACATATCGACTCAAATCTATGGTTGGATTCTCACTTACACATTGTGCTCTCTGATTGGTGACATGCAACTATGTATTGGTTTTCAGTGTAAATACAGTTAACCTTTTTGAATAAAGTTGTATTTTAAAAAAAATAATTTGCAGAATCAATATATGATACATATTGATGTAAGGAGGCCTCATGGAGAGATTTATATAAACATTTCAAAACTTATTTTTTAACATTTTATTCTCTCTGCATATTTTTTAGCGGACGGTAAAAAGGTCATATCTCAATTATGAATTGCTGCTAATGATGAAAAAACAAAAGAATTGTTCGATTTTCTAACTAATAAACAAATGGGAATAAAACTCTAAACTATTAGGTATAATTCAAAGACTCATTAAAGCATTTTGTCCTAAAGATGTTTTACGAAAAAGTAATCGCTGAGGATAATAAACAAAAATATGAATCTGTAATTTAATATTTCATTATACAGTAGTTTTAAAATAAATATTTTGTTGGGTATTAAAGTTTAATAACATATATGAAAAAAAAATTACGGCAAAATATTTTACAAAAACGTACAAGTTTATTAAATCTCTCTTATATAAGTGTGTGAGTTTTTGTCTAAAAGAATACATGACTGACACTTATGTATGAGGATTTGTGTAAACATATACAGTATATATATTAACCATATGCACATCGATTCTTATATAAATTCAATCTATCTTTACGAATGCTTGCACATACAGATGACATGCTAAAAATAAACGTTTTTCTATGAATTCTATAAAACATTCATTTTGTTTTGTATATAAATAATTCATAATAACAAGGAGGGAAATGACTGTATAGTTTGAAAAGTAGAGAAAAATAAAAAAAACTTAAAGCCAATGTTGTAGTATGTTATGTGAAATACGCACTCTTGAAAGATAAATAAAATTTAAGAAATTAACTGAATGACTAGTTTCTTAGGAACTTGTATGACGTACAAATATCAGAAGTGTTAGGTTGATCTTTAATCTGGAAACTTATAGTTTTCAAGTAATTACTCTATGTATAAACTATATAGGGCAAGAAAATATATAGTGATGATGTTTGTATATTTATATATGATCATTGATATTTTGTTGCAGACAGTTTTAATTTAAGCAGTCAATACCCACTTTCTGCTCTTATTTAATCAATCTTGTTTTGTTTGAGAAGATAAAAAAATTTAAATTGGCTAAAATTACACCTCCCACTAAAAATAAGTAGATATCTATTTATTGAAAATTTTTATGATCAATTATTTTAACTGTGGTATAATTGCTAATAAATGTAGCTTTAGTCGAACTTTAAATACCATAGCATATATGTATAAATTATATAACACATAGTCCATGTGTTTAAATAAAACAACAGAAAATAAACCATGTGTGGAAAATGAAGTAATGCAATTACACAATAAATGAAATTTGCCTTGACAACCAAATGTTGGCATTTTATGTAAGCATGGCAAGTGTGTAATATGAAATTCTAATATTAATCAATTAGCTATTGTCACTTATGTTTTAATATATATAACAAAACAGTCTTTTAATATTGCCACAAAGTATGAAGGTCTCGCCAGTTTACCTTTTATAAAAGAACAGTGAAAATAAAACAATACTTACTAAAGTGGTAAAAAATTATGGTGATTTCTTCAGATTTAAACTTCTGGATGAAAATAATTAAATCCATATTTATCAATCAATAATTCTAGACTTGAACACCAGGTCATGATTGTGCAAATGCATGTTGTAATGAAGACTCACTTAGTACAATGATTATTGCATATATTTTTGATAGCCACGACCTGGTGTTTGAATTAGAAAATGTTAAAACTTTCTAGATGACTATAAATTTCATCTAGAATTAAAGAATACAATAAACATGAATACTGCACATTGTAAAAAAAGCATCTTAATATGATATGCACACACAAACAAAATGCCTAATAATCGAAAATGATCTTATAGAATTACTTAATTTAAATTAAAATTAACATTAGTAAAAACTTGATTATATAAAATAAGCAACCTAAATAAAAAAATAAAATAAAAACAATGTAGCAACAAGTTTGAATATATATGCAAACTTCTGGCTATAATGCAAATGAGACTTAAAAATAATAATTGAGATTATAACAGTTAATGTGACTAATCAACTAATAATATTGACAAAAAAAAAACAACTTAAAATTTCAAAATTAAGATCTAGTTTAGATCAAAATAATTCTTACTATTTGGAATAAAAATAAACAGAGTCTACATATGGATTATATCTTAAATCCAAAAATGAGGATTAGTTGATAAGTAGCATTACAGCATAGTATGACTGAAAGTAATGTTCTTAATCAAATACTTTATTGGAAGTTTACAAAAAGCTTGAGCACTGCAAGCAACAGAGAATGAACTACAATCCATAGACATTTATCTTTAAAATCCATTAGTTTACCACTTTATTAAACTACATAGAATATTATTGCCATGAGATGTGGTCATTATTTGAATATATACTCATGTCAAACAATTGTTATGATAATATTAAAATAAAAAAAACAAGTATAAAAAATTTAATGAAGCAAATTGAAAATAAATGCAAAAATAGTTGTGTTATATAATGAGTATAAAATGCTTTAATAAAATAGAAAACAATGTTGAACATTGTGACATGAGAATAAGAAATGTAAAAAATAAACAATTGATTAATTTTTGTAAAAGAAATAATATAATAAAGAACATATTCTTTAAAAAGTACACAAATACACATGCATTCATGACACACCTATAAACATGTATTTCATATTTGCTCATTGATACAGAGCCTGTTGTTAATATTAGCATTGTAATGACATTTTTATTGGATTCCACCAGTCTTTATCTGCATGATGGCTAATAGGATCTAGTCAAGATGTCAATATAAAGCTAATATTTACAACAGGCAAATGTGTATATATATATATCTTTTATTCATAAATTTTTTTACTTTAGTACAGTTACATATAAAGTTCCAGTTGAAAAGTAAATACTTTGATTTTATTTTGGTTCAAAATATATTTCACATCCTTATGATAATAAAAATTTGGATTAAAATCTAATAGTGAAGAATAAAAGTAATGACAAGAAAAAAATTGGCAATGAATAAATTATAAAGAAGTTATTATTTTAAAAACTTTCGTTGTTGTTTATATATATATAAAAGATGTAAATAGTAGTAAGCCAAATGATAAAACAAACTGAAATAAAGGAGATTAAAAATAAAATTGTAAGGATTTTGCAATAAGAACAATAGATTAATAAAGTAAAAGAGCAAAAAAGCTTTGAGTTAAATGAAAAAACGAGATAATGATGAATAAAAGATAATGAAAAGATAGAAAAAATATATGTTTTGATAAAGAAAAAGAAAGTATGGTTAATAGGGTTTGATTGCAAAATAAGAAATAAAACAGATAAAAAAAAGGTTCATAAGAAGTTCAAGGATCAGAATTAATCTTGGGACCTCACAATTACAAGTTGGACATTCTACCAATTACACCAAACCTTGAAGGGTATAAAATTAATAAAAGTGGGAGACAAGCTAGAGGAAATATAGAAATAAGAATTTACAAAGAAAGATTGAATTTGACTTAATATATAGTACAACAACCCAGGTTTGATAGAAAATGGAGGCTCAGAAAAATAAAAAAATGATTGAAAATGAAAATAATAAATTGTTAACAAATTAAGAATATGCAATGAAAATAAAGGCAAATATTTGCAATATAAATAATACACCATCATTAATATTACTTGAAATAGAAAAACATAAATAAAATAGAATGTGCAATAATATAATAAAATATGGCAAAATATAGGAAATTTATAAAGGTTTTGAGATAAAAAGATTTGAAAGAATTAGTAATCTGTATATATAAGACTAAGTGAGGAAAATAACTTGATTTTTTAAAAAAAAAAATTAGCTTAATCTCAGACTAAAGTAAGGGGATATTTTTAATAGACTAAGTATATTATTTTTTCTTGAAAATATATTTATATTTGAAAAGGTTAAAGAAGCACAAGTGTAACTTATGATAACTATTGCTGAGAAATATATAAAAGAAAAAAAAAAGACTCATGTTTGTTTCTCTGGTTGGAAAATGCATTGACAGTCATGAAATTAGAATAGAAGATAAAAATATTTGGAAAGGTGAAAGATATTCTTTCATAAAAATTAGATATAGAAAAAGGTATAAGATATAGATATTGTGTAGTTTCTGTTCTAATTAATATATATATTTAAATGGATTACTGTTTTAACAATGATAGAATTAATGTAGAGTAATTGATTTACTGAAGATAGAAAAGGACTTGCAAATTATGAGGATCAGCTTAATTAAATGGTATGTGACTTTGACAGATCTTAAAAAAAATTAAGATAGAAATAAATGCAAATAAAACTAAAGCAATGAAAATATGTGGTGATAATAAAAGATTAAAAGTTAATAATCAGCAGGAATTTGTAAAATACCTGAATGCTTTTAAATGGTTTGAAAATTGATTAATTGATAATGGAAACTGCAATAAAGAAATTAAAGTTAGAATTACATTGACTATCTGGCTTTTGAAAAAAAGGATCTTCAAGAAAGATTTGTTAAATGTTTTGTATGGAGTACAGATTTAGATGGAATAGAAGTTGCATAATAGGACAAATGAACTAACAAAGATTTAAGATATAAGAGTTTAAAGAATAAAAATATTAGTTTGATGATAAAATCGGAAATGTAGAAGCACAAAAAAAGCAAGTAATAAAAATGTTATTTAAAATTTTTTTTTGGAGTGTTAGAAGAAGAACTAGATAAAAAAATTAGTTTAAGGTTGAAATTATGAAAAATAAGCTAAAAAACATATGAAAGTTTAAAAAAAGAATTGGTATAGAAAATTAAAGCAAAAAAGGCTTGAAACATGTCTGTTGGCAGATGATGATTTAAATAAAAATAAAAATTTTGAAGATTTTATAAAAAATATTCCATTGTAGATATAAATATAATCCTATCCAAACAGCTCTCATTGTGAAATAGTGATAAAAAAAGCAGTATTTACCAGGTAAGATAATTAACAGATGATGAAGACTTGAAATGTTTTCCAACATTGTTTTATACGCTAAGTATGATTATTTAGATATCCAATTACCAATAAATATTGTATAAATAGCTAGATTTAGATTCACCAATTAACTATAAATAAATCCCACACTTGTTGAATAAATTTCACTTAACTTGGATTCAAACAAGATAATTGGTATGACAGGTAAATACCCTACCTTTGCACCATGAGATTCTTCTATATAGATTTAATATACTATTTGTAATTACATTATAATGATTATATTATTAATCTAACCAATATATATATAATTTTTAAAACCCATCTAAAAATATATCGAATCAATCAGTCTATATAATATTTGTAAATTTCACTGCATATACAAGCTTATAAACATATTATTTTAAAATTAAATCAGAATTTATATTTTATCTTACTAAAAAGTTTACGCTTACCTGCTGTTGATTTTCCCGTTGGGATGAAAGTCTGGCTCCCATATACTGCCTTGTTTCAAGAAAAGCTTTTCTTTGAGCGACTTCTGTGGGATAATGGGTAAAAATACCGGCGATATTCACACTTAGAAATAGCATTCCATTTGCCAGCAACTAAAAATATATATATATTATTAAATCCTGAGTAATAGAAAATCAACTTTAAAATTTATTTTCCAAAATTCAAATGTTTAATTATATATTTTTAGTTATTAATAACTTGATAATCCCCTCGCCCCCACTCATATACACGCATTTAACATAATCATTGATTTCATCAATGATTTTTTTTAAATAGCTTAATTCCTCTCCAAAAAAGCGAAGAAGATATTATTTCACATTCTCGTGAAATTCTGATTAAAAGTAAGTTATCTTTTATTTAAAAATAAACATATAGTCATTTATAAATCAATTTTAGATACTTATCTAGACCTTAATATATATAAATTCGAAGCCTGCTAGATCTGAAAATATTTCAAATTTTACCTAACCCGAATTTAAACACCAGATTAGAGATATGATAAATTATTCCACTTACTATTGTAGCAAGCGAATTTTTAAAAAATATGTACGCAGAACTCCTTCAGAAAATTTGTAATTTTGTTATTAAACACATGATGAAATAATTTATATCAACATTAATGTTAAACTGAACAAATATATTATATGAAAGAAATGTTTCAAGATAGCTACAAAAAATCAAATTTATACGCAAATGTTTCAACATATAAATAGAAAATACTGATTATATAATAAATTTAAACAGAGTATTATTTTCTATAATTTTTAAATAGTAATTAATAACTATAAAATTATTACTATCATATAAAATAAAAACCATTATTAGAAGCATTTTAAATATTAGAAAGAGTGCCCAGGAAGTGGTTTAATCATTGAAACTATTAGCTGGATTACAAGTGTAATATGTAAAATGTTGAGTTTGATAATGTCCGTAAAAGTAATAATTTATTATGCTGAAATAAATACATTACTCTTATTTGACTCTTTTAGTTCACTATTTTAAGTCAGAAGGGGACATTTTCTAACTGATGTCATAGATATGATTTAAATTTCTTTGTTTGACAACCTAACATTTTAAAATATTAACTTTTTTGATTTTATTACTTCATTTGCATAAATATTATTAAAACCCAATTAGAATCTTACTAAATAAAAACAGAAGAGAAAAATAACTTTATTCAAAAACTTATTTATTCTAGCTTGAAAATTACTGTAAAAAGTAAAAAAAAAAAAAGACAATAGTTTTATTTATTTTTAGATTATAAAAGAATCTGTATAGATGCAAAAATAAATATTTATTACTACCTAAAATAAATAGTTTGAGTGCTATGAATTTAAGTGATTAGATCAAAAGTATGCTCAGCTAGATATTGAAAGTTTAAAACAAAATAATTTTTTCATTTCAAGGGGGTAAACACTTATGGCAGAATTAAATGAGTAATTATTATGATTATTGACAATTTGCATTTAATATTTCAACTTGTTTCCAATGTACCATGATGCTTTAAAACATAGTTGTTTATTAATATGTTTAAATTCAAAACATGCTATGAATATTTTATGTCTAATACATTTAATTATAATTTTAAATATAGAAAAGATATAGAATATTTTGTGACAAATGCAGATAAATGTTAATCAATCATTTTTTATGGGGCCAGAGAAAATAAACAATAGATATGAAAAAAATAATAGTATTAGGAAACAATTAGTAATAATAGATCAAAATAATTCAATGAATATTTATTAAAAATGTCTAAAATAGAACCCAAAATTTATAATTCAAACACTCCCCCACTTACAAAAACAATTTAGGATATTAAATGAAACTAAGTTGAGGCCATAATTAATTTTTCATATAGAAAGTCTTTAATTTGAATAGTTTGTAGGAAAATTAAAATATTTTTTAACATAATTATTGTTAAAAGTAATAAAGAAATGAAAGTATTATAAAAATATAAAAAAGTACTTATTTCTGTGCCTTTACTATTGTGAAAATAAAAATTTTCTTTTCTACCACTATATGGTTTTCAATGCTATTAATTATAAATATAAAATGTACTTTAGAATTTTATAACTATTAAAAATATTTAAACAAATTAAAATATATTTAAAATCAAAAAAAAATACTATTGAAAACAAATAATAACAGCTTTGTTTTTTAATGAACCCAACATAAAAAATTCTTACTACATTGTGCAAAAAAAAAAACAAATAGTTGTATTGTAGAGATGTTCTCATTTCCTAATTATATGACTCATCTAGGAACAAATATAAAAAGTAAATTAAATATTTATTATCATTAAAATGCAACATTTCAATGTTTTATTGCAGAAAGACTTTTGTCACAGCACCAGTGTTCCAGTTGGTTGCCAAAAATAATGAATAATTAGTAGTAGCAATCATATAATGCTTTGGTGGTTACTAATGAATAATCTAAGGCATAATAAATATTTACTAAATATATATTTTTCAAAATTTATAATTCAAAACATTCTCTACCTATTATTTGTAAATGAAATATAAATATATTAATATCCCAGTAATTACATAAACTGTTTAAAAAACTTGGGTTAATTTTATGTACTATATAGTGATGAGATATGTTGTAGATTCTTTATATTTATATTCCATAATAATAATGATTTAATGTAGTATATAAAACAAATATAAATGAAAATATATTTTAAATCATGGTTTAAGATTTGATAATTTTTAATAAAATTTAATTTCACTATTGGCTGAAAGAACTTTGATTAACCCTTGCTTCATGCAATAAATACAATGGGTGATTGCTAATTTTTTTATAAAACTAACAAAAATATATCAACATAAAAAATATTTTCAAAAACTCTTAATGAATTAATCAGCATGTCATTAAACTTAAATAAATTAATTGAATTATTACATTTTGATTTACAAGTGTCAAACTCACTTTACACATAACTTTGACACCATCCATTTCACATAAATACAGTAATGATTATCACAAAGTAGAGATTATCTCTAACACAGATATAAAAATCAAACCTCAGATAAAAATTAATATATCTAATTTTTTATTTATTAAAACACACACATAGAGTTATTCACATTTCTTTTTCCCATGTGTAATATCTTTATAAATATTTTAAATAACTTCCATATTTCTATCCATTCTTTTAAAACCATATAAATAAAGGTACAATAAAAGACAAATGATTTCCAAAATGCATTTTGTGCTGAACAACCACTCATCAGTTGGCCCAGGTGACTATCTATTGTATATAAATATCTTTATTATATGAAGAGTATTTATCGACAATAAATTGTTACATTTTTATTTACAAATATTAAACTCACTTCATCCACAACTATTCCATGTGTTGCATGTGTTTAAATAAAAAAAATCAGATATATTAATCTTTAACCAAGATTAGAGACAGTATCTAGCTTAGTAAATGATTAGTGATAATCACTATTGTATTTATGTAAAGTGGATGATCTCAAAGTTGTGGGTGGAGTGAGTTTGACATTCGTAAATCAAAATATAACAATTTACTATCCATAAATATTCTTCATATAATAGATATATATGGGAGATAGTGACCTGTGCCAACTGATGAGTGCTGATTCAGCACAAAATGCATCTTGGGGTCACTTGTCTTTTATTGTGGCTTTATATGATTTTTAAAAAATGCATGGAAATGTAGATGTTATTTAATATATTTATAAAAATTAATTGAACTGTAAAATTGGGGTTAATAAAAAATATAAATGTATTTTGAAAAATCAACTTGTGCGATAATTATTAACTCTCATATCTAAATAAATCTAGATAAATTCTATAGAAGAAAGATAAAAACACAAGTTATTTATAACAGAACCAAATAAAATAAATTATTAAATTTTAAGTCAATCAGTATATTTAGTTATTAGGAACAAAATTGCAGATATAATTGTAATTTTAACATCACTAATTATTGAGAACTTTAGAAAAAAAATGACAAAAAGCTATTTTCATTAGTACTAATAATAATCTTATAAATTTCTAGCATTAAAAAGGTTTATGTCTTTATTGCCTGGAAGTTCATAAGAAGTTAGAGCACCAGAACCAATCCTGGAATCTCTCAATCTCAAGTTGGCTGCTCTACCTACTGTACCAAATTGTGTATGGCATTGTTTGCATTGAAGTATAAAAATTCACAAATGGTCAGGGTACCACATGACCATTTCTTTCAAAACAATTTTACAGTAAATATAATGCCACAATGTCACCAGAAACAATTTCAGATCTACCTAGCCAAAAATTTGATTTGCAAAAATGTTTTCAGCTACCTATTGATCTTTATAACAAAATGAAGTTTAAATAATAATGACATTATCATCAACTTAAGTGATGCTGATCTTATATTGTATCATCAATTATCACATGATCACTATTTCTTATGCTTGCACATAACTGTTATTAACACAGGCAAAACTCTCCAGTGATTTCTCTGGCTGGCACTGAGTGGCACTACTGTATGGACAGTTTTGCCTGTGTTAATAACCATCAATTATAATAAATATAAATAAATGAAATCATACATTTATGCTGGGTAGTAGAGGCCACTGTGATGTCTACCTATGCATATATGGCATATGGACATATTCTCTAAGTTGGCAGAAGTATGAATTCAAATTAACTATATATTTTATATACTCATGATTATGATCATGTACAAAATAGTATCCAAATAACTTTCACATTTGTATGGATTTTAAAGGTGTTTATTAACAGTACTGCAATGTTATCATTTTATAACTTGTAAATACTAACCACCAATAATATACTCTGAAGAAAAAATATCCAGAATTCCCACATCTACACACACCAATATTTTATTATTAAGCAATTTTTAAACTTAAAACAGGCAAAACTCACTATACGTATTGTCACACACAGCAAACTAGAGTAATCAATGATTGCCAGAAGGTTTGTGCATAAAATCCCTATCTAGTGCCTACTCATGGAATTTTATACACAGGCCTTCTGGTATCCATTGATTACTCTAGTTTGCTGTGTGTGGTAATATATATAGTGAGTTTTGCCTGTTTTAAAACAGTTATACACAAGCATAAGAAGTGGTGGTCAGGTGATGTTTATTGGCAATTTTTAAATTCATGTAAAGTAGAAGATTCTCTCAAACATGGATACAAGAATATAAAATAGACAAATAATTATCTTAGTTATTTGTAATTATAGTAAATAAATATTTTTGTATGGTACAATAGACTATTATTTCTGATTCTGGAATGCTGTTTCCTCAAAAATAGGATCCAGTCTTATATTAATTTTTTCTTCAAAAAATGGCTTAGGGCTTCTTTTCAGAAGATGTCTAATTTTTTTTTTCTTGTACAAAAATATATGTTTATTCAGATATAAATATCTGCATTTATTCAATATTAATTTCAACAGCACATAAATAACTTTTACTACTGCTTAAATATGTCATGTTTAGGATTATAATCACATCACAGACATTCTCATTATATACGAGAATATTAAAAGTTATTCACGTGTTGTTGAAATTAGTGATATTTAATTAAAATAATATACGAAATGTTAATTTGTAAACTAAAATCGTCCAATATGTTTTCGCCTTTTCGGAAATCAATGTTGATATATTTACAATATATATAGTTAGATGTCAGATGAAAAAGGGAATCTCATATCAGATTGAATAAATATGCATTAATAAATGAAAATTAGCCCTTCTATAATAGTCAGAAGGCTGGAGAATGTGTATTGTTTCCCTGCTCATGTTTTGTCAAGTAAAGATGCCGAACTCTCAATTCTAGAAAAAGGACGACTGTTAAAAAGAGTGCCTGTTGCTCAAACTGTCCGAACGATCATCATGACTCAAGACAGTTTATTTGTTTTTTCACTTTATATTGCTCGTCTACGTATTCCTTGCATTCATAGGCAATAAAGTTACTTTTGAAAAAAACAATTATGTTCGCAAGTTTATTAAAATAATCAGTTGTGAGTGCCTGCAAAATAATTTTGAGTAACATTTATTTAAATACAAAAATCTTCATTTGTTATTTATTTATTACTTCAATTCGAAATGTTTTTTTTATTTCATATACTAGTTGCAATATATATACATTTTAAATGTTATATTCATTACTTTATAATTTCCTATGTCCATTGTGTGTTTCAATGGACAAATAATATTCATCAGGCTGACCATCTTAACTAGGTCTTACATTTGGGGTAGGGCTTATATTATCAACATTCTAAAAAAAACATGCTAGAACCTATTTTCTGGTTAGATCTTATTTTCAGGGAAACACACTAGTTACAAATATAAAATAGATACTAAATTATTAAATAGGTGAAAAAATAATAAATATAACAAGATGTGTTAATGTATGTCCATCTAATTCACATATGTAGGTAACCATGTAAGGATAGAATCATACGAAAACATATGCACATTTAATTTTATTTGATTCAAATAGTATATAATTCTTTTGCATGAATATGCAAGCATAAAAATATTAAAAACATTATTATTATTTAAGGTTTTAGATTTGCACTAATCATTTAATATAAAATAATTCCGGCGCTAAATAAAATAGTTAATGCGGTTTAGAGAAGTGTTTAATGTTAATTCTTAACTGTATGTCTATTCAGTTACATTTATGGTTGACATATCAGTGAACATTTCACAATTGAGTATTTAAAAATAATTTTATACCTGTGTATTTACACAATCACATTTTATAAACACAATCAATAATTTATTTATGAATAAAAAAGGAAATGTTGGACAATAAATAAACTTTAAAAAACAACAACTTTTTTACTGTATATAAACATTGCTTAACTTCTTTGTTTTCTCTTGAGGTCTTATGAATGAGATAAATAATCCCTTGAGACTTCCACTTCTATTAACTGATTGTGCCAATGCTTTTCTTTCTATAATGAATAACTTGTTTTGGAATTATTATTTTTTATTAGTATGTCCTCTATTTTAGTATTGTCCATTAATAAATGATCTTTATAATTACAATTACTTTATTCCAAAATTGTTTACCTCATTGGGAAAATTGCAATAACTCAATTTTATTTAAACTTTAGGTCAACATGGGTGTGACAAGAATCTCTGCCTCATGGTGGCCTTTGAACATTCAATCATCAGATTATCAAATTGAAGAGTTGGAGTGTGGAGTAGATTGAAGCCTGTCCATTAAAGTATCTATATTAATATACATTTGAGAACCTATTGCTTATATGTGTAGAGATGATAATCTGGACCAACTGATGATTGCTGGTTTAGCATGAAATACGTTTATTGGTGATTATTTATCTTTTCGACATATATCTGTTCAAGTGTATCAGTATTATGGGATAGAGTGGTGGGTTATATGAAAGTCTGTGCTCATATACTCTAAATATTAAACTTTTTCTATAAAAAAGTAAGAGCTTTCAAAGTAATTTTAATGCAAATAAAATAGTCTTTGGGGGATAATCTGTATTATAAAGTAAGTTTATAAAATCAATCTTCAATTAAAATTCATAATATACATTAAGCTATTCTGAAATTCTTTTCTGACAACAGTAACTTTCTTTTACCTGCACACATGTATATATATCAGTAGCTTCATAATAAATGATTCAGTTAACATACAATTTCTAAATAGTTTTTCATATCCAGATAGAGCATATAAGCAGCTACATTAAAGATAAACAATGAATGATCTTAAATTTCTAGCAATCCATGGTAGGTTTGGCAACTTCTCCCAACCACAAACTTTGATTAATGTAGAGCAATAAAAACATGATAAACTGTCTTGCATTGGTGGTCGAGAGGTCAGCGCGACTGCCTTGCACTTGCAGGCAGTTGCCTGGCTTGCGGGTTCGCGTCCCGGCCGATACTATGACACTTAAAAAAACACACAAAAAAAAACATGATAAGCTATTGATTTTGTACGGATGGACAAACAAAAAGATCAAAGAGTTAAGTTTTTCATTCCTTAATTGATAATTGTAAATAACAACGCTTGTTTTTCTCCCCTTACATCCATAAAAACAAAATCAGTTTCATTACGTTTTTGATTTAGGATGGAAATATTTGTTTAGTTAACATTTCTTTTCTAATCCCTTTGCAGGTAAAGCTATAACAGTAATTAACTTTCAATACATACATATAAAAGCAACCTTTGTTTCTTTTGTATAAAATAATATTTCTTCTTGTATAAAAAATTAATAACTGAACTTGAGTTTTATTATAATAAAAAAATCAAATAATCTAGTTATCAGACAGATCTTTTATTGAGTTTTAAATAACTTATTTTAAAATAACAACGATATTAGTTCTTATTTTCTTAAATTCTGTTATTATAAACTTTATTTAATGTTTATACAAGCGAATTTTATATTTATACATTTCTTCTTTATATAAGTAAAATACATATGCACACATGCTCTCTAGGTTTCCATATATCTATATAGAATAAATTAAATGTATCTATAATATAAATTATACTCACAAATATATTTATATTCATACAGATTGGAACAATACAATGTTACTAGTAATATTTAAAATTTCAGGGCACGCATGCGCATACTAACTGGTCAGTTTAGTTAAGTTGCCATGATTCTGGGACATAGTACCAAATGCCGCTGGGCTAAATATTACTAATAACACTGAATTGTTCCACTCTGTATGACACATAAATATACATGTGTGTGTGTAATATATATGTAATATAAGGGAATTAATGGATGCATTTTTTATATTCATGACCTGCATTTCAAATCTAAATAGAGCTTGGAAATTATTCAGATAGATGTGAATTTTCGATAATAGTTGAAGTGAAACAAAAATAAAAAACATAAAAACCTTACTAATCGAGCGTTTAATATAATAACTTCTCCATTTTGTTGAAGATGTCTTTCCTATTTTATAACACCTTATAAAATAACTGAAAACTCCTATCCTAACATAACAACAGAGAAAGTGTCAATAAAAGTAATATGATTAAGTAATATAATATAATAAACAGGTATAACATCAAGGAAGAAGGATAATCATGGATTAAGCACTTATAACAGTATGACATATGTAGTGATCATATTAACATTAATCCAAGTAACCCATATTAGGTTAGGATATTTATTGCCTACCAAAGAATAGCTAAATTAATTATTTACTAACTGTTTTTGGAGTCTAATTGGACTTGATAAGGTTTGTTTATTTGAAGAAAAAATCATAAAATGTTCTTTTTGTGGCTTAAAAAAATTTCAAGTTTTCATCTAGCTCAGTACTAAATCTTGTCATAAGGATAGAAAATGAATTTGTATTTATATATTGGACTATTACAGACAGATTATTACATGCTCAATGTTTCAAGAGATATTCTTCTTCTCTATTCTTCAGGTGTTATTGGCCGATATTATTCTCTATTCTTCAGGTGTTATTGGCCCAATTAGTGACAGCATTAGCATGGGAATTGAACATGGACACAGATTCTTGAATATTGAATTTTAAAATAATGCTCTAACCAACTGAGCCATCCTACCCAAGGCAACAGTCAGTAGAAATTTCATATACTTATCTATATGTAACTATAACTAAAATATCATCATCCCAAATTTTCAGACAAACATCTAAATCTATCTTCTTTTCTACATCATCACATTCCAATCAGTATTTTTCTTTTGCTCTTCATGGTTTAACATAATGGTAGAGTTCCAATCTCTGAACACAAGATCCTCGAATTGGATTCTAGTTTTGATGCTTCCAAAACTCAAACTTCTTATGGTAGTTACTATTGCTTGATATACTCTTAACATAATTTATTACATCAATTAAATAGTTAGAAGTTGCCATAATGATCTTTATAATATTGTATTTAATTCTAAATAATTAATATCTTTGTAATATAATAATCAGTTAATTGTTTTAACATTTCTCTATTTTGATTTTATTATTGCAGTACTTGTTTTATTATTAACTTCCATTTTCATTTATTTATTTATTTAGCCACATCAACAGCATTGCAAAAAATAAATACCCACAGCCATAAAGTAAATTATATTTACATTTTTATATACTTAATAGACATGTGAAACTTTTTATCAAAATCAAAGTAAATGTGTCTAAGTATTTTTGATGAAACAATATTATATTAGTTGATGTAAATGAAGCATAGAGTATGACAGAGTCTGATTGATATTCTCTAAAATAGTGACACAGGTCACATCATCTATTTTGGTTTATTGGAACATTATATTTCCACTCATTTTAGAAATGACTCATTATATACATAATTAAAATTTACTGAGATGGTATCTTAAAATTATTAAAATAACAGTTTTGCTCAGTCTGACACTTTACTTCAATTGATTTTCCAAATTGTTTAATTTGGTGCTGTGGAAGAATGTTGAAATTTGAGATACGATTCTGTGATCTATTTTTTAACTGAACCACATAAATCTAAAAAAAAATGGTTTCACCTTAACTAAATGGAACTATTAAGCACTTAACCTTTCATTATGATGTTTAAATATTATACAACTTTTATTCATATTAACTAAATAGAACTGCTAAGTGTTCAATCTGGCCTTGGGTGCTAATATGTCATTTTTTTTTTTTTTAGATTAACTAAATAAGTATTAAGTATTCAATTTACCAATGATATATAACTTTCCAAATAATTGCCATACTATTATTTATTGATTTTCCAATCAAGTATTGAAATATTTTTTTAAAAAATTGAGAACTATTAAATTCATCTGCTTTGGTCATTGACATCTGTTATTCATATTGTAATAGCCACTTGAAGTGTGATCTCTTTTCCAATATGCTTGTGGTATAAAGACCACAATTTAGATTGTTTATTTGCTTTATTTTTTTATTTTGTTTAATGTACATTTAACAATTTCAATTATAATAGTTGAAATACAGGAATTCTTCATATATCTGGAGCTTAATTGTAAATATATGGAATTTGAACACAGACTTTGAAGCACCATTTAACTACCCACCTATCTTATACTACTGATATGCATGACCACATACATATAGAAAAGTTAAATAATCACCAATATACATATTTTGTGCTGAACCAGCACACATCATTTGGTCCAGATCATCATCTACCACACACATATATAATCAATGCTCAGTTTATATTAAGATAGCAAATCTTCATACTTTAATGGACAGACTTCAACCTACTCCAATCGCCAACTCTTCAGCATGAAATACATATATTGGTGATTATTTATCTTTTTACATGTGTGTGGTCATGTGTATCAGTGATATAAAATAATGTGAATAGTTGAAGGGTGCTTTAAAGTCTGTGTTCAAATCCTGTATATTTACAACTTAAATTATATATATATATATATTGAATCTTTTTTCATGTTATTAATTTTTGTAAAAAAAAAAAATCAATTATTTCTATCATCTTGTAGTCCTTTTATTTCAATAATGGTATAATGTAACTTATCTAGTTATTCTTTTTCTTTGTTTGTTAAATATCATCATCATTTTCAACTATTATCAATCCACTGCAGGATGAAAGTCTCTTCAAGTTCAATCCATCTTCTCCAATCTTTAGCTTTTATTCTCCACATCACCCTTGCACACCTCCTTATTTCATCCATCCATCTCACATGTGATCTCAGTCTAGGTGTTTTACAATCTCTTGGAATTCATAATCTCTTCTAGCAATATGTCCAGCCTAAATCCACTTCAGTTTCTTAATACTTTAAATGATATCTGTAACACCTGTTTGTTCTCTTACCCGTGTATTTCGTTTTCGATCTCTTATTAGTGTTACATCTCTTCGTATTTCTTTGAGTCGTCTGATGTCTCTGTATTGCTCTTCTGTTAAGTGCCCAAGTCCCAGATTCATAAGTAAGAACTGGTAATTGTTTAAATATATAGTTATATATACAAACAAACAAAAAAAAGAAGGAAAAATGCCTTATCCTTCTTGTAATGTTATAATTATGATTTATTAATAAAGTTTACCCTAAAACTAATAAGTACACTTAAGATCAACAGATGCTATGTGTATATGAAAAGGCAACTGATAAGACGCGAAAAAAAAAAGAAAAATATATATATTCCATCAATAGGTTTGATTTTTCCCCCCGCTTAAAAAATCAGTGAGACTTCAGTTAATAATGTCAGTTTTGATTAAGATTGTATTCTGTTTTACTTATATATATATATATATGCATGCTATGTATTTTTTAAAAAAAATATTTGAAGTAATAAAGTTACGTTAACTATTTAATATTACTCACTTTCAAATACTTTGCTTATATAGATAAAATTACTTAAGAAAATATTAAACTTGCAAGTCAACTTTTCTAAGTGATTACATTTGATTTATAGTTCTGAATATTTTTATTATTAAAAAAAGAACAGATTTCTTCACACTTAAAGAAGGTTGTCATTTTTAAAATCACAATCTTTTTTTTATGCATGTGATTAAGACAGCCGTTAAGAAAGAAGAGAATAAAAAAATACATATAAATCTGACAATTAATTTACACATTCTTAATTTTGGCTGCCATGGTAGCAGGATAAACAAAAGAAATATTTTGATTTGAATAAACATAACAAATAAGTAAATTGTCTTAGGAAGTTTTTTAATGATTCAAACGTTAATTAGATATGTTATTACCCATTATAAAAAAAGAGAATCATTAAAACAGGATTTATTTATAGTTGGTTCAATTGCTTAGCAGGTCAATTGCTATTTTAACTAATAGACATCAGATGAATCTAATTTTTTCGCACTATGTAAGTGGGAAGAGAAGGTATTAATTTTGAGTTATTTTTGTTCTGCTTGGCTGGGTATGAATGAATGTAAAAAAACCATCTGACAGAAGGCAGATTGAGATAATTTTGCAATGGTTGTTAAATAATATTTGATCATCATCATTAGTGATTTATCATTACTTACCTTCTTTTTTTTTTTCATGTGTCAAAGCATCGGCCGGAAAGCGAACCCGGAACTACTGCTTGTAAGGCAGCTGTGCTGACCACTCGGCCACCAATGATTGACTTACCATTTTGAAATATATATATATTTTTAAAAAGCCTATTCTTGAAGTCTGATTTAAACCAATCTGTGATTTTTTCTAATGTGAATAGAAAAAAAAAAGTGAATTAAAAAAAGATATATGATATAGTAATTAATACATTATATTGCTATGCATAGGATCTGTGTTCCGTTCTAGTGAGAAATTTTTAGACTGCTAATACATTCTAGATAAATACTTTATTTCAAGATACTATCTTTATATTTGTGGCTAAAGCAGAACATAAAACAACATTTATTCATAAACTCTCACATCATCTGCAAAGATGTTTAAGAATCATCATCATCATCATCATCAACCATTATCAATCCACTGCAGGATGAAGGTCTCTCCAAGCTTAATCCATCTTTTCCGATCTTTAGCTTCTCTTCTCCACATCACTCCTGCACAGTTTCTTATTTCATCCATCCATCTCACATGTGGTCTCTTTCTGGGTCTTTTACAATCTCTTGGAATCCAGTTTAAAATTTCAATTGTCAATCTCTTCTAGCAATATGTGCAGCCCAACTCCACTTCAATCTTTTAATTTTTTCAATGAGGTCAGTAACACCTGTTTGTTCTCTTATCCATGCATTGCATATATATATAGAAGTCAGAATATGGAAGCTTCCTTCAGTAAGATAAATATAAAATAAGAGAAGCTTACTAGGTAGTACTTCTAAGTTCTGGCTAACGCTTTCAAATAATAATTTGTATAAGTGAGTATATTATATTTGTTAAGAAGCAATGAACTATAATGAGATATGTATAAGCAGATTTTTAAGTTTAACTTGAGTTAAAATAAATCAAGATGAGTTATGGAAAAGGGACTTCCAGTTTTTACTTTGTTTTACATCTTCATCCTTTTATGTAAATTTATCATATATAATCATTACCATTAGCAGTAAGTTATAAAAAAATATTTTCTCCAGAAATAAAAGAGAAAAAGACAAAGAATAATAAATTAAAATGAAAGACTTAAACAAAAGATTGGAGGCAGAATTGCTGTGTGGAATTAAAGATTAGAAATGTGGCATAAGCCTACAATAACATTCTCATCATGGCATGCAGAAAAATATGTCTTTTTTTAATTATTTTTAAAAGTTTCAATTGTTCTCAGATAAAAAATGCAGCTTTAAATTAATTGCTTCAAGCTTTATAAAATTTTGTGTGAGAAATATACAAATAAATATTATTTTAGTGCATACTAGAAAGAGAATAATCTGACATATTAATTAATAGTGTCTGTAACGAGCGAAAAAAAGAGTGATTATTCTTCAGGAGTTTATAAGAAGTTTAAGCATTGGAATTAACCAAATTAGGCAGTCCATTTATGAACTGTGAGCTCTAGAGTCTACCCCACTACCACCATACTAAACCATAATAATCTAAGTAGTACATAATGTATAACTTATAGTAGTTTAAAATTATAAATATATATATATATATCTTCATATGATTTAACTGAGAATGAATTGAGCATGATTTACTCTTTATTATATAATATTCTATAAGCATTACTTAGCTATAATATACTTAATTTACAATAAATGAAATTTAAAAAAATAAATTATTATTTTTTGCCTATCTTTGCATATTTTCCAGTATATGTTTTAAATATATATGTGTATATATATATGTTTCATTTTTCATGATCTCAAACAAATATTATATATATATTGACACATAAAATACTTTTCATACTTAATTCTTTTTAAATTCTAGGTTATTAAATGAATTATTTGTTTTTATATCCTTAGGTATATTACATTATAATCTCTTTCCTACATTTTGATTATTTTTATGGTCATCTTCAAAGATTGTTCTATACACACACACACATATATATATATATATATATATTAATAAAACAAATCATATATCACATGACTTATACAGCTTGCATTACCAATATGTAATAAATAAAAAGCATGCTAATAGCTTTAAACAAGCCTTTTTATGATAAATACCACAAGAAAAAGCATTTGAAATTTTTATCTAGGATTGTATCCATCCCCAGATCGGTTTTGAGCTATGGCTCTCTTCAGCAAGGAGTTAAGATATTAGATTTCTCTTGTAGCATTTATCATAAAAAATAAGTCTGTTTAGAGCTATTAGCACACTCTTTATTTATTATATAAATAATTTAGATGGAGGCAAACTATCTTTCACATATGTTCTATGAATAATCAACACTCCATATCACAAAATATTACAAAGATATGGGTGGCCACCCATATTTAGAGCTTACTTTTAAATAAACTAACATTCATTGACAGGGCTGGAAATGAAGTCTGATTTTATTATACAGCTAGATCATTAAATTTGTTTATTACAAGTACATGATCAAATAATAAATTTCCAAGAAAAAGAATGTACATAATTTTTACTGCTCTGCAATAACAAACCCATTAATTTAAATAGATGTAAATATCAAATAATGTAGCATTTTTAGATATATGTGTGATTTAGATGGAAGCAAACTATCTTTGACACATGTGATTTAGAAATATATCTAAAAATGCTGTGTTATTTAATATATACTGTATCAGTCGAAAAACCCACCACCTAAACTGCAAGTCGGATCCAAACTCAGCTGTTTCAAACTGAATTCAAACCCAACTCACCAGCTCAGATTAGTATACATCTAAATCGATGGCACAGTGCTATGTGCCAAGAAACTAGCTCAACGGTTGGTGAGGATTAGAGACCCCTGAACTGACACTATTATCGGATAATAAATTAACTAAGATAATTTTAAATCGAATCATATGTATATGTTTGGGTTGCCAACACAGACAGTGAGCATTAACATTAAAATAATTATGAATAAAAGACTTAAGAAACCAAGTGTGTTTAGAAAATATTTAATAATAATAGTTGTTGTTTGAATTTTAATAATGATTATATTAATTAATTCTAGTCCTTAAACAAAATTTATAATTATAATAAGAATGGCGGTCCTTATTATATGCCAATGAATATTATGCAATATTTGAAAGTCTATGTCTATGCCCCCAACAAGGAATAAAAGGCAGATAAAGGTATTCATTAGTAAAGGAAATTATTACTCTAATTTTATACGAAAGAATGTGATATTTATTTTCACATTTGCAAATCCATTCATGAAGAGAAAGATACGTATTTTAGGGCATAACTTTAATCTTTATTAGAAAACTTATTTTGAGATATAACGGAGAATATGTTGGACTTTAATTTAAATCACTTCATCATGAATTACGAGCATTAGAGTGGGCTTTACTGGAACAGAGAGGCAACGGTGCTGACGAATTATGAGCTATAAAGTGAAATTGAAAGACGATAGCTAGTCGATAATCGAAGTCCTATGGCGGCTTACATCTGACAAGTCTTATGCCCTTTGACTAATATGAATGGGAGAGGAAGTGCGTTCTTCCTCAATAATTTAAAATAACAGAAATATTATCACCGACCAGCCTAACGGAGTGGAAGATTGCCCTACATCAGCAACATTGAAGATGATGACTTACTAGTCACCGTTTGAGAACTAAAACCCAATTATAGAATGCTCTACGTGATGACTTGATCAAATGAATTAAAGTCAAATGAGCTTTTAAGTAAAACTATTTTAAAGTATTTGTAAATCATATTAACTATGCCCCAATCATCGTGCCCTTTCTGAATCTTAATAGAAAATAACAAAGTTTAATTAGAATATATTTAATTCCTTTATTGGCCCTTTTGCAATAAAAACATTTTAAGATTATACACGAATAAATAAATATTAGTGAAATGAGAAAATAGCAGTGGCATAGATTAGAAACAGAGCTAATAATTTATTATTAGCCAATTATAAAAATAACACACATTTAATAATTTCTTTCGACTCGATGATTGATAGAACTGTATAAATCTAGTTCTAATGGGCGAGAATTAACTATCAGAATTAATCTTATATTACTTGTATAAGGCAAAGGAAATGAAGAAGATCATCTAGTTGAAGGATTATTGGCATATAATTACAAATAACACATTAATAAATATATATAATAAAATAAATGAACCGCCATCATGAGAAAAAAAAGTTAAATTTAAAGACTAGAAGTTGAGAGAATTACTAATATAAAATAGCATAAATAAAAGGTGTTACACAGATTATTACATTTATAAATGAGAAGAACTCTTAAAAGGAGTGTAAAGTAAAGTTTGGAAACTGGCCAGATAGTTTAAGGTTCATTATGAAAATATATTACCCATTTCTTCCGGGGCTGGTTTCCTTAGGTTACATGTCCAAGTTTGTAAAACGTAGGCACCATTTGATTGATTACTTGAACAGTATTTTAATGAATTTTCATGATCTTAGCAGCATGATTGGTCCGGAAAAGATTCAGCAGCTTCATTGAAGATTTCAGGGGACTTCAGGAACCGCAGCCAGATTCCTGATGTTTTAGCCCTTCACCATGATTGAAGCACTATTTAAATTTATGATTTTTAAATGCATAGAGTTCACTGCACTTCTCTACAACAAAGATGGCTTCCTCTCTCCAAACTTTTCAGATCTATATCCTGTCCTCTGATGCCTTCAGGCTAGCGCTTCTTTCATTATCAATGTTTTTAGATTTACTGGTTGTTTTTAGATACATTCCTTCGATAAGGCTTTCAAACTCATTAACTTGAATTCATTTTCTAATTAGAAAATGAATTCTTAAAATCAGAAAATGATTTTAATTAGGAAATCCTTATCTTTTTTTCTAATTAATAAAACTTTAACTGTTGTTTTTGGAAAGGGAAAATCTGAAAGCTTATCGAAAGAATGTAGCTTTTAATCAATAAAACTTTAGCAAATTATTTAAAAATAAAATCAAACATTCCCAACACAATAAAACTGTCGAACAATTATATATATTTAAAATTTACAAATATATACGCACAATCCACAGAGTTATAATATATAAATTCATGAATAATTCTATAATGTATTTTAATAGAATTGATCAATTTAAATCTGAAACTAATTAATTTTAATACGCATTTATGAAATAAGTTATTCTTTATGGAAATTAGCATGGATTGAACATATAAAGCCCCATTGCATCGGAAATTTAAGGTTAGTACTAGGGTTTGAAGTGGGCTTATGGCTAGATGTCATGAAGCTAGGATCAAACTCAGATCCGACTGCTTCAATACATATTTATAATGTGCTGTATAATTTATAATATGTTTTAAATAATTTATAAACAATATCAATATAATAAAAATTGTTTTATATAATACTTACTTTTACATTTTTTATATTTATATTCTTATTATTATATCATTAAAAGCCAGTCAACACTTAGTCAAATCCAATATCAACAATTTCAAACTGTTTTAGTTTGAAATTGTTAATTGTTATTGATATTAGGGTTGTCTAAGTGTTGACTGCCTTTTAATGATACTTACTAACCCATTTAACCTTCAGCATTATTATACTTATTATTATTATATGTATTGTTTATATTTGCTTATTATAAAATTTTGAAATAAGCAAAAGTATTGCACAAACATACAATATCATTATCATCATGCATGAATTTATATTTTCTTTGTGATAAAAATATGAATAATATATGTAATGATGATGGGAACATAAATTATAAAAAAACAATATAAAGATATGTGTTAAATAAAATAATTTTTATTATGATAATATTTATAAATTATTGTAAACATACTATATGTTATATAATATATACATATTTTACTTTTAGAAAGAAATTTATTATACTATATTTACAATGACTAAACAGACTTAGTGTTTTTCTGAAGGTTTGTGATGATGGTGTTCTAGCTGTATTTTTATATTGGACTATTTCCATCATCTAATATGTGTGTTGAATCTCTTTAGAAAAGTTTAATTTTAGTTAAATATTCCAAATGCATTCAAATGTTAGTAATATCACAGCAAACAGGTTAGTATAGTAATATCACAGCAAACAGGTTAGTATATGCACCAACTGTTAGTAATATCACAGCAAACAAATGTTAATAATATCACAGCAAACAACCTGTTTGCTGTGATATTATTAACATTTGTTTGCTGTGATATTACTAACAGTTGGTGCATATACTAACCTGTTTGCTGTGATATTACTAACAGTTGAATGCATTTGGAATATTTAACTAAAATTAAACTTTTCTAAAGACATTCAACACACATATTAGATGATGGAAATAGTCCAATATAAAAATACAGCTAAACAGACTTGCTTTGACTCTTAATGTTTCAACCAATTATAACATTTATATTGGTTATACCGTTTTGGTCTTGTAAAAAGTTTATGTCTTATAGATTAGGCATTTTGGTACTGTGTATTTGGCTGTTGTTTTATGATTGGTTTGTAATCCTGTGTTTATTTGCATTTGTATGACCGAATTTATCAAGTTCTGTGTTATGGATTGTGTTGACTCATTGTGTGTGATTTAGGCATGTTAAGTAGATTCCACATCTCTTCTATTATGCGGTATGGTCCAATGGCTTCATCTCATTGTTTAATTTTCAAAAGCATGTTAATGTATGTTTGTTTAGCATTGGGAGTTGGCTGTTCCATACTCAGCTTATAGCATGTCGTACAGAACATCTAGGAGAGGAAAATGGAGAGCCATGTCCAAATGAATGTATTGGTCATGATGCACCTCCAGATAGAGGTTATCATCCAATGGTCTACTTTGCAACTGTAATGTAGCATTCTCTTATGCTTCCATATTTTGGACATCTGTGTATAATGTGGTCTATAGTGTCATTTTCACTCTTACAGTGTTGACATATTGGATCAATGCTGGTATATCCTTTTTTGAAAGTCAGGAACCAACTTGTGGGTAAAGCGTCCAGGTTTAGTTTGATGACGAAGTCAAGAAATTTTGCTTCTAGACTCTATCTTCTAAATTTTGTTATGAGGTTTTTATTTGTTACATTAAGTTTACTGTTTGGTGATTGTGTCTGCAGGTATAAAATATTGTACGCATCCCAGTATTTGATTTTGTTTGTAGTCTGTGCATTGTGTATATTGTAATGTTGTCTAGTGTTGTGATCCAGTTGGGCTTGAGTGAAGTCAGTCTGTCTGTGAGCTGAACAATTTTTTGAACTTCTTTGTATTCAATATCTTCAGTAAGTTTACTGAGTAGGTTATAGCTTTTCTGGAAGAATATTGTGCTTAGTGAATGGAGTAATAATTCATTGAGCTGATGTGGACACTGCATTCCCGCTATGCTAATGGCAACTGATTTCCGATTCCAGAATAACCTAGAACAAAACGAATTGATCTGTCTTTCAAATTAAAAATGATCATAAAAGGTGGTTGAAACATAAGAGAAACATTATCATGTAATATATATATATATAAGGATATAAACAAATAGTCCATATAATAACAGAATTTAAAAAGTACTAAGTGTGCAGAGTATTTCACGTATTAAAAGTAATGGACTATTTTGAAAAAGAAAAAAAAGAGAAAAATATTTACTAATAATTATTAATGAAGTAATAACTAATTTATTTAAACATTCATGCGTTAATTTACTTTAAAGATGTTTTCTTGTTTATGAGGTTGAAATAGGTTGATTTGCAACTTATGTGAAATAAAAGTTATAGTAAATATATTACAAATAAATCTCTTAACTATAATTTTTCTTGCTATGTACAGAAAAAATTGAATGGCTTATAATGTAAAACAGCCTTTAAATATCCCACTTCAGGTTAAAGATATATCTAATAACTTCTCATGTATATAGGTTAATCAGCTTTTAAGTAGCTCACTGCTGAGTAAATTTCTTTTTTAACAGTTTCTTACATAGACATAATGGTAAAGAATGCATGATTCAAATTTCCAATTTCTGAATGATGGAGGTTTGATGAATCTTCTATTTCTATTTCCCCTTTTAGCTAAAAATAACTAAATCCTTATTTACTGGCTAATATTGATCTGTTAGATCAATATTGATGAGTTAGAAGAAGTTAACAGTTACAAATACCTTGATCAGATTATTAATACAGATGGAAACATAATGGATGAAATTAATCATAGAATTAAACTTGGTTGGAGTGCTTTTGGTAGAAATAACTTGGTACTAAAAGGAAATATGCCTATGTGTTTGAAAAGGAAGGTTTTTAATAAATGTGTTTTGCCAGTTTTTACTTACTGATCTGAGACTTGGACATCTAATAAAAGAGCAATACAGATACTCAGACAATTCAAAGAAGTATGGAGAGATACATGTTAGGAGTAACTAGAAAAAATCGAAAACACAATATATGGGTAAAAAAACAAACAGATGTTATGGACCTCATTGAAAAAATTTAATGACTGAAGCAAAGTTGGGCTAGACATATTGCTAGAAGAGATGATAATAGATGGACAATTGAAATTTTAAACTGGATTCCAAGAGATTGTAAAAGACCCAGAAAGAGACCACATGTGTGACGGATGAATGAAATAAGAAAGTGTGCAGGGGTAATGTGGAAAAGAGAAGCTAAAGATCAGAGAAGATGGATTGAACTTGGAGAGACCTTCATCCTGCAATGGATTGATAATGGTTGATGATGATGATGATTGATATGTATGGCAGTTTTGCTAAACATCAGATATCTGAAAAATTTTAAAAAAGCTTGAATTTTTTTCACCAGTTTTTGATATAATAATATAACCCAGATTTGAATTTAGGACATAGGCCTAGATGATAGATGCATACCAATGCACAAGGGATCTCAATAAATCAATTTGAAATATATTTAAATACATTGCAAGATTGATTTAAAATATTCATTTTTTCCAATCAAAATATTTTCATCAGGCTTTTATATTAATAAATGAAACACGAGATTAAAAGTCCACTTTATTTTTGTTAAATTTTAACTTATGCTAGGTTAGAGAGTATTTTGAAATATTTATTATAGTGTCATGAGCTTTAATCTCGAATGTTATATATATATATATATACTAAAGCACTATTTTCTATTACATGTTTTCTTTTGTCTGAATCATTGTTGACAATGTTTAAATTGAAAAAACTATAGAATTGCCAACTATTGTAAGTAAACCAATTTGAAACATATTTAGATACATTGCATGATTGATTTAAATATTCATTTTGTCTAACCAAAGTGTTTTTGTCATGCTTTCATATAAATAAATAAAGCATGAAAATAAACGGCTGCTTTAGTCTTGTTAAATGTTGGCTTTTTATGAGTTTTAATTTCGAATGTTATATCTTTAAATATAATTCGAGTTTTTAAAATTAATGTTAAAGTTTGGCTTATGCGAGGATAGTTAGAGAGTATTTTAAAATATTTATTGTTACGTGTTATGAGTTTTTTAATCTTGAATGTTATATATATAATTCTAATTTTTAAAATTAGAAAGTTTTTGTAACATAATTTATTAATTTTTAGGCTATTGTTATGACCATCACATTTTAAGTAATAAATCAAATAATATAATAATTAAATAGATTAGTTGCTCAGGAGGGCATGTGATCTTAGCAGCCAAATGATAGACTAACATAATACCATTTTTTACAAAGCTAAGAGATCCAAAAACTTTAAGATTTTTCATTTATTACTCCCGTGGGTATTCGTTCAAAAAATTTTAGACATAAAAAGGATTGTGATATCTGCAATACTAAAATTCACTCAAGTTTTCTATTAGTCTACATTTTTTCTAAAAATCAAAATAAATAAATATTTTAAAATGTTCCCTGCATTGTGAATAATGTTTGATTTAGTTTAATTGTAAGTATCGTG